>KE505012.1:74758-87753 GCA_000441515.1 Elaeis oleifera | reverse complement strand
CTCCCTGTCGGGTTGGACAACCGACGTCCGACTTCTACAGATCCTTCAAGACGCCGATCGTGCTCTCAAGTCGCCATCCGACAGTCAAGTCCCGACATATAGTCGGTCGGCCCTTTCGAAGACGCCGAACGACCGGCATGGGCTGCAGTCCTGTCAAGGACAGACCGTACGACCGCCAGGGGGGTGTTGCCCTGTCAGGGACCTGGGCAGCTGTCCTGCCAAGGACACGAATTAATTCCTAGGACCTATCAGCCCGTCGACGACATGACAACCCCTGGCGATTTGATAACTCAGTTGTCTACATCACCGACGGTGGGACCATACCGTCTTCTACTATAAAATGGGGTAAGGCAACAGCTTAAACGAGGTGAATTTTCTCTCCCTCTCCGAGGTGGATTTTCTCTCCCTCCCGCTCCATCGCTGAGTTTCTCTGGTTCCACTCTACTGTTGCCTAGTCTCTTCTCTGACTTGACCGTCGGAGGGTCTCCGCCGGAGGTATCTCCGGTCAGTGCGGACTTTTCCTTGCAGGTGCTCGTTTCCGGCGACCAGACGACGAGGGGATTGGCCACAATAATTCCTTACAGTAATCCAATGGCTTTGAAAAATCCAGAGAATACTTGGCTATTGCATCCTTTATTATAGGATCTGCAGTCACAGAAGCATGAATTTCAGTTATTACAAATTACACATGTATTCTGTGAGAAAAATCGAGCAGCTGATTTCCTGGCTGCTAAAGTCCGGTGGCTGATTTTGATATTTATTCAAATGATCAACTGCACCCTGCACTTGCTGCTATTCTTTGGGCTGCTATCTTTGGGGATACTTTTGGAAGGATGATGATGCTGAAAGGAAGGAAATGTTAATTTCATGTATTTTAATTTGCTTAACTAAGGATTGTATTCCCAGATCAGCTGCTCTGTCATTGTGACACGCTGAAATATTGGGAGAGAATACACAGTATCAGCACTGAGTTCACATCTTGTACTAATAGATTCTCTCTTATCATAATTGTATGTTACTTGGGGGTTGCTCAAGTAGTGGTTGCTCAAGCAGCAAGCCGCACATTTGGCGAGACTGTACGTTGATAAAACGAAACTTGGTGGATCATAACCCAGCTTCGAGGGAGTGCAAATTGCAGGCTGTGTAAATCCATGTACTTTGCTACTGGTAGCAAGAGGTGCCATTGGCTGCTGTTAGGCTTCATGATTAGCGGGCTGGGAATGCATCGGATTAGGGCTATCAAAATAGATTTGACCCATAAAATCGGTCTGATCTAATTTTATAAATGAGATGAATTGAATTGCTATATAAATAATTTAAATAATAATCAGATCTGTTTGGCCCACCCTACATCAGCCCAAAGACTAATATGGTTGGTCGGACTAGTCCAGATGGGCCATGAAAATTTTAAAAAATCTTAAAAAAAAATCTATTACTATTAGGTTTCTAATTCCAATTTTAATCGCTCTGGGAGATTGGAAGCCTGGGATCCTAAGTTTTTTAATCATGACTTCCGACCGCTGCCCCACATTGCCGGCCGCCGTCGCCGCCGCCCCACTACCCCCACATCGCCGCAGAACAACTGCCTTCGTCGAGCAGCAGGATGACTGCCTCCGCCGAGCAGCAAGACGACCGTCTCTATCGGTTCCTCTCCCTTTCTCCCCCTCCTCCTTCTCCTCGTCATCGGTGCCGCCGCCTCTGGCCTTCGAATCCGATCACGAAGCCCCACAGCGCCGACCTCCTTCTCCCTTCCGCCGATAGACGCTCCTCCATCTAATCTCCGGACGATCTCCTTCTTCCTCCGGACCCCTCCTCCTTTCCGACCGCCGCCGACCGACGTCCCTCCTCCTTTCTGACCGCCGCCGACCGACGGACGACCAACGCCGCCGATCGAACGATTCCTCTCCTCTTTTTTGTCGTCGGTGCTGCCACCTCTGAGTCAGGCTCCAGAGTTCGATCTCTCCCTCTCAGGCTCTCTGTCTCTCTCGATCTCTCTCCATCGCCGGCCCCCTCCTCCTCTCCGATCTCTATCCTGTTCTTTCAAGGCCCATGGGCTGACCTCGGCTCACGGTCTTTAAAAAGTTGGGCTGGATCAGTAATATTATATCTCATTTTTTGGATGGATCTGATCCAGCCTGTCTCATCAAATTTTAGAATTTTATGAATTGAATCGGATCAGATCGGTCCATTTTGATGGTACTAATCAAGGCTTCGGCACCATTGCGATTATCCAATACCTGTTGCACTCACAGATGCTGATGGTCTCAATGATACTGGTTGTCAGCTGAGCTAACTTTTTGTCAGATTTGCATTTAACTACCTGGTGCCAATAATCGGAATGGGGTGTGAAATATGGTGTGCTCAATATCTCTTCCTAGCCGATGTTTCCAATTTGTCTACAGAGTCACCTGATCAGCAAAGCCTCAGGGTGTGGAGTACAAGTGGTTGTTGCATTTAAAGCCAGACCTGCGGGGCCAAATCTACCCTTTGGTCTTTCTTGCCCCGTTGTAATTTTCTTCATGGATAAAATGTACAAATTTGTGGTTTGCTTCCTTCAATATGCTGTATTTACAGACTCTCTTTTTAATGAAGTTGCAGCTTCTCTTTCTACCAAAAAGAAAAAAAAAACAAACAAACAAACAAACAAGATATGTGCACCAACAGCGAAACTGGAGCAAGCTAGCAGACCAGGGACCCTGTGACAGGACTTGGGCCAGGCTAGAATTTAGCCTCCGGATTAATACCTCTCGGAGGAGGAGAAATTTTTTGTGCACCGCGGCCGCATAGAAAATTCAAAATAGAGCGCATTATTTATCCGATTGATCCATAGAGTCATCACTTTCTAACACGTATTTAATATCTGTAGATTATATTTTCATTAAAAAAATTTATATGATGAAAATATTCCTATCATTTGATCATGATATCTCTTCACAAAAATTATAACATCCTTTCAAAAAAAATTATGACACCTCTGTCCTTTGAAAAAAATTATGACACCCTTTTTTAAAAATTATGACACTCCTTAAAAATTATGACACCTGTCTTTGAAAGAGAAGAGATGTCATAATTTTGTGAATGGGTATCATAATTTTTATGAAGGGATATCATAATTCTGTAAATGAGGGGTATCATAATTTTTATGAAGGAATGTCATAATTCTGTGAAGGGATGTTATAATTTTTTTAGAAGGAAAAGGTGTCATAATTTTTGTGAAAGAATATCATAATTTTTAAGAAAGGATGTCATAATTTTTAAGAAGGGCATTTTCATCATTCAAAATTTCAAAAGAAAAATAGAACTATGAATATTAAATATATATTAAAAAATGATGATTACGTGGTCTAATAGAATGAAGTGGTGCACTCCATATTTAATTTTGTACACCGTGGGTGGTGCACAAAGAATTTCTCTACCTCTTGCCTTTACTTGAAGCTTGGCGTTAGGTTACAAGGTTTTGGCCCAAATTTAAATCTCCTGCCAGGTTGATTCGAACTCTAAGCCTCAGGGAAGGCCTCAGTTTTTCATGACAGCCAGGTCCAGGCCGAAGGGTCTACAATCTAAGGTCGGGCCACATATTATCGGCCAGTTTTGGGCTGCTTGGGCTGCTCCGGCCCATTGGCTGACAGGCTGAGAGATGTTTCTTCATGCCGGCAACCTCATGTGCTCAGCACGCGAACACCATTCTTTATCGAGCAGCACCAAAGGGTTTCCGTCATGCATGTGTATGTGTACACGGACAATTCTCTTGCCATATGGTAAAAGAGAAATGGTAAAACTTGGACATTGCAAAAATAAGGATTTTTTTTTTTTTGTTGATGAAAAGGGAGAGAAAATCTATCCATCCAAATTTATCAAGGAAAAAAAAATACAAAAGGGTACATAAAAAAATACGAGCTCCAATCACCCATCAACACTGAAATTCAAATTTCAAATTTCCTCCGCCAACCCATCAACATTTCAAATTAAATTTCCCATATAAACAAAAACACTAATGTTCAAATTTTGAAATTTAAATTTCAATAATGAGAGACCTTTTTCATGCCACCGGGATTGGAATATCGCCGACCATTAAAAGATATCATCCATTCAACTTGTCATAGGAGAGGAGAGAAAGGCCCAAATCTAATTTGCAGCCTATAGAAGGAGGTCTGGCGGCTGCTCAATAATCCAATCTAATCGGTAGCTTAGAGAGAAGAGGATCGCCGATGGCATCAAAGCATCGAAGAGAAGGTAGAGACTTTCAATTGGGGGAGGTTAACAATCGAGGGGGTTTAACTAATGCAAGAGAGAGAAAAGAGGAGGGAGAAATGGGAAGGATGAGGGAGAAGAGAAACGAGGAGGGCCTCAGCGCTGTCTTAGGAGAAGGAATAAGAGGAAGGAGAGGGAGAGGGAGAGGGGAGAGGAAAAGTTTTCAACTGAGGAAGGTAGAGATCCTTAGGGCTAGAGGAAAGAAGGAGAGAAGAGAGAAGGGAGGAATGGGGGGCCAACCGGTGGTTGTGAAGTTTTCGTGTGCCTGTGACAAGGTTTTGAAGTATTTCCTTCTTCATCACATCTAATATTTCATTTAGAATATCTTTAATTGAGAGGAGTTGGACTCTGAAATGGAAATAACTCCCACTCCAGCCATTTGGTTGGTGGGAGTCTCTTTTCTATTCCAATTCGAGAGAAGATAGAAATGCCTTAATTTTTCCAAACCTAATCCCTACTCTTCTCTAGTATTCAAATCTCATTCCGATTCTGATTTCGATTCCAATCATGAACCAAATATATTAAGGGATATAGTCATTCCAGTTTCCATTCTAATTCATTCGAAATCCGAATTTAATTTTGATTCTAATTCATTCGGAATCCGATTTCAATTTTGATTCTAATTGCGAACCAAATGTATCCTTACTTCATTTCTACCTTGGTTGAGAATTGGAAATTGACATCATTTTCATAGTCTGTGTGATGCTTGGCTCATAATCATATCTTAATGCATCGGGCGGTAACCTTTTCTTCAAGTCTAAATACATCAGGCTGCATGTTCGAAAGGACTTGGAACATCAGTTTTTCTGGACTTGATATCACTGGCTGAAGGTCCAAATGGAAAAGGTTTAAACATCAATAACAGAGGCAGGAGCTTCTGGAACATGGCTGTGGCTGCAGAATGATGGAATGTTTGGCTTGAGCACCACACCAAACTATTTAAACCTGAAAAGAGAGAACATCTAAGAGGTTTGGAGTGAGCTCTGATTCAATTTCCATCTTGAATATCTAAAGCACTTGACGAGGGTCGTCATTGTGATCAAAAGAAGCCTTCAGGTAATGCTGAATCCGATGCTTCCAGTTCACTGCATCTGATTCATCTCCTTCCCTTGCATGATTTTTGATGGATTTATCATCCTCTCATCCAAAAAAAGGGTATGTTACGTGCCAAGCGCAAAATATAATTGTGAACCACATGCAGCACTGGAGATCACTGGAGTCAAAAATGTAGCGCATCGTTTTGCAGGAAAAGAGGCAAAAAAGTGTGACGCCTCCTTTTCTTATGAGGGCAAGATGCGGACATCAAGACATCAATTTCGGCATGCGGATCGTGTCCACTTGCGTCAATAACTGTGCATCAATAATAAAACATGATAATTGCAGCTGAGCTGACGTGGGAGGAAACTGCTTTGTGCGATCAGGCTTGTGTTGGCAGCACGTGACTGCCATGCAAATGGTCGGCATGGCACGTGGATCTTGGTGCCTCAAAGTATGACCAATGTCGTTTTATAAGATTAAAACTTGCTTTGCAGCAGAGGAAGATATGCCGAGGACAAGAATGAGGTCCACTGCAACATGGCAAGTGGCTTCATGTTCTAAACATGACACACACCTATGGTTCATATTGCAGGTAAGATGTCATTTAAACATTAATATTAACTAGTCCTAAAACCTATTTAGCTGCTTTCGATCGTAACTAGGCATCAGAACTCAGTTCGGTCTCAAAAAGAGCATTTCGGATATTTAGTTGGTATAAAGTGGAGTTAAAATGAGTCTCACCATAAGCCAATTTAAGGAGAAATGGTCTGAAGTGGCTTTGGTTCACTCTGAACCAAAGCCAATTTAATGAAGGAGGGTTGCACTCAATCTGTTGACACCAAATCAAGCAAACCCTAAACTAGTTATTATCCATTGCACCAGATCTCATAGTGGAGGCCAATATAGTCTCTTTGTGAAGTAGAACAAGTCCGATATTGGAGAGTCCACTATTTGACAAAAGAATAAGAAAAATGTATTTTTCATTACATTTTACAAGTAAGAGAATCTTGAATAGATGGTTCAACCAATCCTTGTTTTCCTTGCACACCAAGTATACATAGAAAGGTAAGTCAATAGAAAACTATGCCTTCATGAGCATTAATTTCCCATTCAAAAGTGATCTAAAGATTGTTTATTACTTTGTAAGATGGAAGAAGCATACTATTTGCCCCGCCATATCTTGACCAAATTTGCCGAGTCAAGTTAAGAGATATCTAGTGGAAGAGTTGTTATTGGCTACTACAAGTGACGATAATAGACAATAATGATGAAAATAATATTATTTAATTATGCAATGTATGTAGAATTAATTTTTTTTGGTGAATTCATGACATGAGAATTTTATTTATAAAAAATTATTATTTTAATTAAAAAATAAGAAAATGGCTACTCTTTTTAAAAAAAAATAAAAGGTCAATGATAACTCTTTTTATTTGACAATGTTAAAACATAAAGATAGGATAATAATGAAATGATAATACTAAGAAATGAATATATCATAGGAGCCACAATAATTACATAAATTAAGGATAAAATGATGGAAATCAATTGGGATGATATAGATGTGTGCAATAAAAATGTGAGAAAGCTCCGATAATGGAGAGGCACTTTAGTTCTTATAGAAAGTGGGAAGAAATGAAAGGAAGGTAAAAGATAACTTGGATGAAAGTTGTGCAAAGAATGTAGAGAATAGTACCTTCAGAGATGATCCTATATAGGAATACTTGGCAAATAAGAATTCATAATGCCAACATCAAATAGTTAGGTTACGGGAAATGAACTTGAACTCATGTAATACTGGCCTTTGGTTTGAAATATGAAAAAGCTCTAATCATGACTTGTTGAGGGAAAGAATGATGATCTCAAACACTTTATCAATTTCCACATGTATCACAGAATAGTAGCAAAAAAATTGAATCGGGTATAATCATTGTTATCGACCAATCAAATTAATTTAGCAAAAACTAATCCGCTCCTTGGAAGATTTAGATGTGCCTTGTTATGAATTAAGAGGACAACAAAACCATACAAACTGATAAAAATAATATTTAAGAAACATTCTTTTGTCAATTAGCTATATGTAAAGCCTCAACTTCTTTATAGTTGAAAGTCAGTAACTCCATTGTCTTCCAAAAGGGGAAAAATATTCAAAGCTACTTTCTTGTTGCTTACGATGGAATTTGTATTTTTTCTCTCTTCTATCTCTCTTCATCCGGTCTTTGGGCATTCTAAGCAGTGAATTACTAATGCTTTTTGATGATCTCATTGTTCCATATGAACTATAACGAAAGCTAAATCTTCACAAGTAATGATAACATCAAGAAATTTGAGTTCAAAAATATTGATATGATAGAGCAGGGCAATACCTTAGTAGCTAGAATTTAACGCGGTAAAGAAAAGAGTAGGAAGAAATATGGCAATTGTTCACTTTATGATGTGTGGAGAAAAAAACGGCACTAATAATCCTCTATTGAATAATTTCTTACAAGAAAGACGCTACAAAAATGTAAAAGAAAGAACTTTATATACAATTAACATTTAATTAAAGAGAAGTTATATGTATAAAAAATTGAAAAAAAAAAAAGAGAGCAGAATAAATAAACGAAGCAGCGCGCTTTAACTCTATGCATGCATTAGAGGTGAATTGGAAGGTTAGCATCAAGCAGGCCACTTGATAACGAGAGATAACCTTGGTATGGGTGGCGTACATTTGTTCATTAATAGGTCAAAACCAGCTCAGCTGACGCAAAGGACAGCGTAATATTATACTTTTATGACCCAGGCATGCATTTAGAGGGAGGGTCCCAGTCAGGTGTACGCTGGATTCCTATTCCATTCTCACAGCTCAAAATTAAATGGAGTTTCCTGAAAACGTCCAAGACCATACCATTCGCAGGCAATGGATTGAACTGACTTGGCCCACCTTGGTGTCAAACTCCGAGTTTGGGTTCGCCTCAGCATTGCAGGGTGGCCCTACAATATCACATGCCATGACAGCAAATGGATTCCCAGATTAATGCCTCAAGGCCTCTGTCCTGGACCAGAAGATCAAATCATACTCCAAAGAAGCAAACGTAGGTGAATGAATCCTTTGTCACCTCATCTATATATCCTTGCATTTCTGTTTCTTAATTAGTCGCCTAAATATGCTTTGCATGTGTACAAGAGCACCCAAGATGCTTGCAAACTTGGCAAAATGTAGGTCTAGCAAAATGTAGGTCTAGCAAGCGCATTATGGTCCTTTTGGTCTCCCATTGAAATGGTAGCCACATAGGTTGCCTCATCATGCATGGCACTGGCCGGCGAAGGCGACCGCAATCGGAGAAGGCACGATCATCAGGATAGGTGACATGTTGTGGAGGTTATACCGTAAAAATTGAGCAAACATTTTTCATATGATGAAAGTAACGGCGGCAATGACAATGATGATAAGAATAAGAGAGAGAAAGGAGGTTGACGTGAATATTTTGAATACGCAAGAGAGTTGTGGCAAGAAAAATTTCAATGACATATGCTGATCATATTATACCATAAGAAAGGCATCTGATCTAAATTTTATAGCATTCATCCATAAAAATAAAAGTATAAGCGACATCTGCAATGACAAATTAGGCTAGCAGTAGTAAAGCAACTTCAATTTC
This sequence comes from Elaeis oleifera, assembly GCA_000441515.1. Taxonomy (NCBI): domain Eukaryota; kingdom Viridiplantae; phylum Streptophyta; class Magnoliopsida; order Arecales; family Arecaceae; genus Elaeis; species Elaeis oleifera. The sequence continues at coordinate 78,823 of KE505012.1, read as the reverse complement.
TTGATTTGTTTTATATCATAATAACTGTATTTTTTTTACATTTTTGGTCACCTAGAAAATAGAAAAAAAAAATAAATCAATATGTCTAAAGAAAAGAAAAGAAAAGAAAAGAGAAGAGAAGAGGAGATTTCTTTCTTTTGGTTGAATAAGTATTAATACAAAGCAAGCTACAGAAAAAGTTGTTGTGCTGTCATTTGAACCCACTTGCCGTCTGTCGTTTTAATTATATGCTTCAAGACTAATATACGGATTATAAAAGAATGTATTAGGTTTTTCAGAGAAATTTTCTCCATAAGGTTTTTTGGGGGAAACTTCTTCTTTTTTTTTTAATTATTAAAAAAAAATTCTTTTCTAACAAAATGCTTCTGTTTCATTTTCTCATAATTTCCATTTGGTTCAAGAAAGTCATGGAGAGAAAAAGTAGTTCAACATGAGAAAGAAAAAGTCATAAATCTTTTCTTTTTTAGTGAATTAGAACATGCGTGAGTTGTCTTTGACTACTGGTATACTGTTCTATCACGATCCATGGAGAAGAATAAAGTTCTGGATGTTGCAATGAAGACTTTAGCCTCTTGTTTTTCTCTCCTCAGATTCCTAGCTGTAATTTTCCACTTTCCTAGCAATTAAACGAAATCTTTGTTTGACTTACATTATCTGCTCATATTATTTTGGAGAGGTAGGCCAACTAGCCACGTATTAGATTGAAGGCCTAATTAAGCCCAAGCCTCCCATATCAAGGCTACCAATTCACAACCTCACCATTATTAATTATTCAATATATCATGAGAATTTTTTAAAAATTCATATGTATCAATGATTGCACTTGTGAGCAACAAGAAAAAGCATTGTTAGAGCATATATAGGAGATGCGGTACAATCTCGATGAAATTTAATCATCTGTCAAATTAAATTAAAAAAATTATATTGCAGCAAAACATTAAATAAAAAAATAGAAAATAAAGATCAATACAAACACAAAATTTACGTAAATAATCTTTTAAATCAAAAAAAAAATCACGAGCTGAGATGTATGGTTGGAAATTTTTCATTATCTTCTAAATATAATTAGACACCCCTGCAGTTTATGTATTCAATTATATTTTAAAATAATTGGGCTTGAAAAATAGTACAGCCTTTTTGGAAGCAGCACGTAGATGCACCACATATCTTATTTTTACCATTTCTTAAAAAATCAAAAAATAAATATCTTTGCTCGTATCATCTAAGGGTAGTGGGCAAAAAAAAAATATATTTACATATTTACTGGATGCTATTTTAAAATGATGTAGTATATATTAAACACATAATTGTATATATTAAAACACATAAATTAGATAAAATAACCGGCGCCTGCTGCCGAACCCGGAGGAGCAAAGAGATTGACAATAACATGCCTTATTTTAAAATTAGAAAACACATTTTGCTGGGTGAGGGTATTGAATCCTTGTCTTATATTGCACGGGGTATCATTTCTTCCATCTTTCTTTTCGTTGCTTTTGATGAACGATTAAAAGTCAAGTCTTTTTCGAAGAACAGCAGAAACTATTTGGATTGAGCAATATAGATTTTCACAAAATAAATTATTAACAGAATATGACTTCTTGCTTAATTACATATTTGGACTTACCACTTCCAAATTTAACAATTAAATATTTAAAGAAATAGCTCTAGTTATGGGTTTTAGGCATCCGACATCAGAAATGCATCCTTGTGCACAAATAGGAGCATGATTAAATATTATACCTAATTAATTAAAGTATGGGTTGAATTTTTCCATCATTGACATATGCATCCTCCTTTTTTTTTTTGTTTTTAATGATCTATATTATATTCCCAGTATACCAAGTTGGAGATGCAACCTTTGCCGTGATATGCTTTACCATGTCATTTTCTTCCTAAGTAAGCCTAAAACAATGATAGCGGGCTTTTGAAAAATGTGAGAATTTTATTCGCTCCGTTGATATTTAATACTAAGGAAGCCTATCATTTTCAACACCCTTGTCAATGATGAGATAATTCAAAAAGAGGTTTGCATATCAGGGGCAATGTACCAGGAGGTTGTTGTCAAAGATTGGTCAATGAAGAATTATAGGTATGCAAGGAAGTTCATTCCTTCAAATCTTTCGAGCGGTTGCTATCAAGATTTTTGGAGAAACCATTAGTTGGATTAGGTCCATGAGCTCAGCAGTGGACCAGTCCAATCAGAGGTCAACATGTGCGAACACTAGAAAAAGGAAAGAGGGAAAAAAAAAATGTGTTATGCATGTTGCTCTTCGATTAGATTGATCCATCGTGGAGCTGGTAGATCGGATCCAATCAATAATTTTTTTGATTTTTAAGAATGCTACTATTGCTTGCCATTACTTTATCTACTTGATAGCTTGTCAAAATAGGGATGTACACGGGCTGATTTGATCTGGTTTAAGAATATTCTTAAACTAAATCAGTAAATTACGGTTTATCAATTTTACAAATCAAATCAGACTATTTTACCATTCAAATCAGACCAAAAATATATTGTAATACAAAAGATAAGAAATTTTGAGAAAGAAAATATTCTAGTCAAATAAAGATTTAAATTATTACGATAGCTTTCGAACCAATATATAACTTCAATTTCTGAAATCATCAAAGTGAAGATTATGCCTATAGCCAACCAAAATCTAGGCTCTATTCTAGAATTTATGTGTTAGTATATATACACATACATATTGCAGTTTATGATTCGATCTGGTCTAATATTTTTGCAAAATCAAATCGGAACGTTAAACCATTTTATATAAAAATCACAAATCAAATCAAACCATTTTATCTTCCAAATCAGACCATACTGATAAAATAATTTTGTCTGATTCGATTTAATGGTTGGAACCATTTAGTCAACATCCCTATTCAAAAGTAACATGCAAAGATTGGTAGGTTTGCCTCACATAGGCCTCAATCTTCATCAAACGCCACATTCACACTGGTCCCGTGTGACATCCAAATTTCTACGAGGGAGTGGCAACTTCAAACATCTTTCTGCCTTTTAATTCAACCGCCAACAGACATAGGATTTGAGAATTAATCTGTGCAAGTTATGACGAGCTACATATTACCAAACCCTATATCCATTGTATGTGAACCGTTCCTCCCGGACCTATCAATAATAAGTTAGGTCAGCGACTTTGAACAAAGAAGAGTTGGTTTGGCCTACCAAATCCTAGGACAGCCTCTCCCCATCCTTCTTCCATTGGATGTAGGGGACAGGAAAAAGGACCTCACGAGCCCACTCTATGGCCAAGGGGGATGCATCTGCGGAAAGCCTTCGGAGTATTTACCACTTGGCTTTTGGCTGCTATCGCATCAATTTGAATGGTCTAGGTGGGGTACATCAACTTGGTACTTGGTTGCAGTAAATTGCAGCAAAGGAAGGGGCATCTCACCGGCAACCGCGCCGAACGCTATAGATCTCATGCCCACATGAGCTGCACTAGGACTCGAGCCTCTTTTCTAGGGTACAGCCTTTTTTAGCTGTGAGCACCTGTGTCTTTGAAAACCATCCACTAGACTTGAGCTCTGTTTACCTTTGCACATGTTGCCCACTGGTTCCTCTCGTTATGCCGCGGATTGCCAAGAGTGGGAGGTCTGGTTTTGGTCCTTTGTAGGCCACCATGTCCAGAAGAAGTACGTACGAGTGAATCATATGGTGGATATGCTGCACTGCAAAAGAAAATGTCAATGTGGTTGATCGAGGTGTTTGATTAAGGATTATGGCAGGAGTTGTCGATCAAAAGATCTCCTAACCATTTGTTTATTTATTTTAGATTTAAGTTAATTTTGTGAGATTGAGCATGACTCGTATCTAAACCCTACCTAGTTTCTGACTGGATTCCGATCTTCTCCGGATCCAACTTGGATTGGAGACGATTTGTCTCCCAATCACGGCCACGTGTGATTGGTGTGTTGAATATGATTGGATAGGGCTCATGCATTGTGGTAAATCCCATTCAATCATGGATGGTTGTGGTTGGGAGGTAGGACCACTCCAACCAAGGAGGGAGCTGGAGAGGATTCTAGCTTTTT
>KE505012.1:58073-72799 GCA_000441515.1 Elaeis oleifera | reverse complement strand
CTCTCTCTCTCTCTCTCTCTCTATATATATATATATATATATATATAATTGTTATACATTTGGCTACGCAATAAGTAAAACATTCCCGGTCATCGGATCAAAAAAATTTATTGATAGAATATTATTTAACAAATATTCCCTTATTTTCATTCTATTTGTTATTTAGTACAACAACAGGGAATAACTACCTTTTCAATAGACATTATTATATCATCAAAATTTTTCAACCCAAGCAAATTAAAGCAGCCATAGCTGTTATTATCATTGAATCTCTATTCTTATATGATCCGAACTACAATTGGATTCCAATTAGACTTCCAACATGGTAACATGTGCACGTTCCATTTTGTTCTTTATTTTTCAATATTAATTAGAATTGATGGAAGTTTGGAGTAAGCACGGTATCTAACTATTTCGAGAACAATTGTAGGATATATAACTGATATTATTAATTTAAAAAATATAATCAAAATTTGTTTGAACATAATTACTAGTCCGAAAAGTTGAGTGGCAGAGAAAAAAGTTTAGATTGTATTTTTATATAAAAAATAATTATATTTTTTTTATGATATCAATCACTGGATCGTATCTTATATAATTTTAAAATATTAATTATTTTTTTCATTCATTTATATAATTCTCAAAATAATAATAATATGATCAAACGGCTGATGTTCCCAGAAGAAGATGAATCATTCTTACGTATAAAAAGTACAATCCAAATCCAAAGGAAATAACCATGTTTGCCAAGTAGACACCAAGATAATTTAATTCTTCGCGCAAAGTACAGATGCAAGTGTTACCAAAAAAAAAAAGGGTACAGGTGCAAGAAAACTCAGAGGGACTGGTTGCCACCGGGTAAACCAATCCTTTTATGTTCTTTCTCAACAATGTCACAGGTGCTGACTGAGCCCTCGCAGTGTATAATAAACAGCAGGCTCTAATAATAAACAGTAATGGCAGATGGGACCTAATATCAGATCATATCTCAACCTTACTTCGTGATACGTATCCAGGCCCGGATATAAATTTTGCCAGTTGATGAAGCCCGAAAGGGACTTCGCCAGGCAGCCCCACTAAACCAACAGGATGCTACAAAATTATTGAATGTTTAACACTGTAGTGATTGCATTGCACGTAACCTCACCTTGGTGTGATGTCAGAGACGGTGAGCTGTTCTTCTTCTTCTTTTTTCTTCCTTCTAACGGTAGGGCCCATGGACACCTTGATGACATGTGGCAGTCCCCTGGCCGGCTGCATCTTGGTAAGACCGCGTGTCCATCCATAGGACGAAGAAAGTGGAATTAAAAAGCCACCGAGTGCTTTCTGGAAAATATCTTGGGGTTTGGGGCGGCTGCCTGAGAGCGTCCAGGTTCTCCTCACATCGGAAGAAAACAATAAAAACCAAGAAAGGAAGGGAACAAATGAATAAATAAGGAGTGTAGGGCCTAGCACCTCGGTGATCCCTTCAGTTTCAGATTTGGACTACCCTTAATTAGTTAATTTGTCTGGGAATTGATATCTTCACCCTCACAATCTTTCCTATTGTGGTATCCGGAAAAGGATAATAAAAAATATCCCCCCATGATGCACTCTTCCTGTGGCAGCCTGGGAGGCAGAGCTAGAGTTCTATTAGCCTATCCTTTGAATTTAATCACTTTCACATCGCCTTTTCACAGATAACTACTTATTCATTGATCGATTTTAGATCTAAAATACGAAATGCTTCATATCTATAATTGAGGCCTATTATCGAATTTCTGATCAGCTCATAAATTTTCATAATTCTATAATCACCATCAATCCCAAGATGAAAATCTAGATGAAGCAGATGATTTGACACAGACTGGAGATCCCTGAGCAGATCGGAATTTTGACCTATTTGGAAGTTTCTATCACGAGATGAAGACTTCAGAAGACTGATTGTAGACTTATGCAGCAGTGGATTTGCGATCACCTTGAGGGCTAGTAAGCCAAAGCCCTCTCCATGATGGAGAAGACTACTCTTGTGAGTTCAATCCTGAGTTTTGTTTTTGTCTACCTCCTGCCGAACATTGTTATGTCGTGCTCTTATCTTAGAGGTATGGAGTAGCAATTTCAAATTTTTTTGTGAAACTCCAAATAGGACGGTCTTGATCTCACTTGTTCTTCTGGAAGGTGGTTTGCCAGTTTATGCGGGACAAGGATCTAGAGATCCAGTCCTTATTGGTTAAGAGGGAGACTATGATTGTCAGATATGCAGCTAAATTTCTCATTCAGTCAGACTACTTTTAGAGCAGGATGATGAGGACTTGATATGGAGAATAAAGTTAAGATCCTAGATTTGGATTGATTATAGTTGTTCCTTCATCTGGAGCGATGATTTGTATCCGTGCCCCAGTAATAGTGGCCTAGATCAGATGGCTGATTGGAGACAGGACTTCGATTGATGTGAGCTATGACATTTGGATTTCTAGCCTACCCTCTCACATTAGCTGACCTACATCAGAATGGAGATGGACAACGACAACCTACAGGTCTGTGATTTAATTATTATCGGTGATAGAGGTTGGAGGGCTCAGGATATCATCTATCTTTTTGGTGGTTAGCTTACCGACAGATTCTTGCTTTACCGATTCCTATCCATCAGAGTCATGATTTGAGAGTGTGGAGCTGGTCTTGCTGCCCTAAGGTCCCTGATAGGGATCTCGTTGAGATGAGCAGGCCAGTGTTAGAAAGGAGGATCGAGGCTGCTTGATCTAGAGAGTGGCTGTCCATCTCAAAATTAGACTTTTCCTATGGAATATTGTCTGGGATCGATTGCCGACATAGACACTTCTCAAGAATAGAGGCATGGACCTTCCGGCTGCCTACCTAATCTACGGGCTGGAGGATGAGTTGATAGAGCGTGCCCTATTTTGTTATTTGAGAGCATGTTTGATCTAGGGGATGGCGGGTGGCCAGTCTTAGGGGGCAAATAGTGGCCCTTGATTTTTTCCTTCCTGGATGCGATCCGTCGAAGTATCATAGAGGGCCCGTTCTCAGGTGGTAAGATGACATACATCACCTATCAGACTTGATTATCCAGGAACAGTTTGATTTTCAATGTCGAGATTGTACCTACACATCGGATGTTGGAAAGAGCTTGTTATCTAGCTATGGACTATAGCCATTTTAACGTTGCTAGCCTATCCCTTATCGCCCCAAGTTTCTGAGATTCCCTTGCTGCGCATACAGCAATCCGGATGGTTCTTTTGATTTTCTGGGGCTCTCTCTCTAAGGATTTATCAAAGTCAACTTCGATGGTAATGTTAGAGATGGCAGAGGTGGTGCGGATTTTATCATTCAGGGCTTGGATGCTAGACTGTTGGCTGCTGGCTACTGGCTGCTGGGGCTCATCTCTTTTTGAGCTGTTTGTTCTCGAGTAGAGCTCTGTGCTATTTGGATGGACATTATTTGTGCAATACAGTAGCTTTAGATAGAGAGGATTTTCATTGAAGATGATTCTGCTACAGTCATCGACTGGATCCAGGATTAGGTGAAACATCTGAAAGTTTATTCATTGCTCTGTGACATCTAGAGGTCCCTTTAGCATTGTACCATGATTTCCATTCGATACATCTTCTGGGAGATAAACAGCATCGCAAATTGAGTTGCATCCTTTGTTGCCAAGTATATTTTAGACTAAATCTGACGTCAAGGCAACGATTGCATAGAGATCTTATGGGATATTTTGTATTTAATTTTTTGGATTGCACTCACATTAGAATGGTGTGGTTATCCATTTTGTTACTCTTGTAACAAGAATAAAAGGAAGGGAGTTCCTTGCGAGGCATGGCCATTTGACGATAAATGGTGCTAGAAATTGAGTTGTGGTTTTATAAGTTAATATTTAGTAAGTAATGGTGTGGATTGTGTTGAGGGCTATTTCAAAAAATTTTCAAGATATTTGATTTTTTTGGATGTATTCGTATATGGCTAATATGAATTATCATCTTAATAAAAGAAAAAAAGAAAAAAATTCTTGAACCTAAGAGGATAAATGGTGCCTAGAATCAATCGAGCTTCTTGATGTCATAATTAGGCTAAAGTTCATAAATTTTTTGTTAAAAATTTATCTTAATCACTTCAAAAATAATGAAGAATGATATGGTCAAATATAAAGAAAAATATCTTCAAATGAGAACAAGAAACCTCCACCACATTAAAAAATGGGTGTGTAGTTGGGCTACCACCCAATTTGCTTAAAAAAAAATTTCTATTGCAAAATTATATAAAATTAATCATATTTTAGATAAATGTTGAGGGCTATTCAAGTTTTAAGGTACTTTTGATATGTTATAATATATATGCTAATTAATTTATATAGCAATCATAGTGAATATGTTCCAGTAAAAAAAAAATCACCATATACGTGTTACTATTTCTTACAGCAATAATAAATATCATTATGATATCTTATCACCATTCATGAAATAAAATATTAGTTTTATATTGATGATTTTATAATATATGTAATTATTAGTCAAGATAAATAATATATGACTTGAAAAGGATTTTTTTAAATAATATTATTATTCTATTAATAATGTTAGGATATACCGACTGATCCCTGACGTCGACTCACCGACTGACCCCCGACGCTGATTCATCCTCGGGATGGTCTGACCAATGACCGACTCTACCTATCCGACAGACGGACGACTCCGACAATGACTACCGACGATACCGGTCCGGAGTATGCCGGTCGAGCGGGCCAATACTGCCTCCAACCGGCCGAAAGGCCGAACCTATATCACCGATTCTCTGTCGGATAGGGCAGCCGACGTCCGACTTCCACAAGCCACCAGATCGGATGGCTGTGCTCCCGAGTCACCATCCGACAGCCAAATCCCGACGTATAGTCGGTCAGCCCTTCCAAACACCGTACAACCGGTATGGGCGCTGTCCTGTCAAGGATATGCTGCACGATCGCCATGGAGTGTTATTCTGTCAAGGACCTGGGACGCTGTCCTGCCAAGGATATGGATTAATTCCAATGACCTGTCAGCCCATCGATGATTTGACAATCTTCGGCGACTTGACAACTCTCCAGTTGTCTACATCATCAGTGGCGGAGCCGTACCGCCTTTTACTATAAAACAGGATAGGGCAGCAGCTTGGGATAAGTCTGGAAAAACTCTCGGAAGGTACTCTAACTCTCTGAAGCTCTCTCGAGCTCTCTCTCTCTTCATCACTGAGCCTCCTGATTCTTTTCTACTGTTGTCTAGTTTCTTCTCTGACTTGACCGTCGGAGGGTCTCCATCGGAGGCATCTCCGATCAGTGTGAACTTTTCTTGCAGGTGCTCGTTTCCGACGATCAGACGATGAGAGAATTAACCGCAATAGATAATATTTATTGCACCAATTGTAACTTTAAATAATAGCCATCACGATAATAATAAGTGCATGTAAAACTATATCGTTCTCTTTCTAAGATACGAAGCTATCTAGTGAAAAAAACTCGTTGGACCGAGCTGAGTAACGACCCTTGCTACAATTGCAATTTATTTTATTTATGTCAAGCCAGAAGATGTTAGAAATCCAATTTATTTGTTTTAGATATGTAAAAAAGAACTTGTGCTCTGTATGGAAAGTGCAAGCGAGCATGCATCATCCATTCGTCTACCACCCTACTTTTCCCGTGTCACTGTTGTTACAATGGGTAAAACGATGCCGTCACTGTTTACTACAAATAGAACGGAACATTATTTGAATGCACCATTTGTACCAAAAAAAAAAAGAAACGTAAGTCGGCTTTTTTTCCTTGGTAGGACAAGTGGGGAATCCAATTATATATGAGTGAAGAAATTAAGAGCACATGCTAAGCCACATTATAAAACAACAGGCGGAAAATTTTGCATTCGACGGTTTGTTTCATGTAGCTCAGAAGCTTTATTTGAAAGGAGTTTGCCACATATATACTTCCCTTTCTTATAGATAGTACTTTCCAGTGGTTTGATTGGATTAGAGCAGTTGGCCATTTTTGAAGTTAAACTGACTACAAACATGCTTAAAAGTTATCAAAATAGTAACACATGAAAGATTTAAATACGTTTTCCATGGACAAAACCTTCTCTTGGCCTTGGAAGCTGCTGTTGTGAAGGAAGCATGAACATGAAGTAGGATTTGCATATCCAAAAGCTCATCATTAAGAGTAATTGTCTTGCTCTAACTTAACTAATTATTTTTACATAAATTAGTTAATACGCTATGCCACCGTTTAGAAGATTTTTATGAATTATTAACAATTTTGAGACACCAACCAATCTATTGTTGAGAGCAAACCAAATAAATTCCTACGTCAGACAACATCAAATTTGATGTAGTATTAGTGAATAAAATAAAGATTCACATAAGATAAAAACTTTCAAGATATCAATGAAAAAGCTTAGATTCTGAAAAAATATTTATACAATTTATTGATAATAATCAAATAAATATAAAATAAAAATATTTATAATGTCTCGATTCTAACACGAGTAGTTTCATAAAATTGAAAATTAAATAAAATTTAATAATATAAAATTGAATTAAAAATGATGTTTCAAATATAAAATGACTTCAAAATTTATTAAATAAAAAATTTAGATCCAAAACTATAATGAATAGATAAATCCGGTTCACGGTTGTATGACTCGAAACGGATTTTTTTGTTGATATATTATAGATCTGATAATTTTTCCTAGGTCAAAATTTTGATCTTTTAAAATTTTCAACTCATTTATTTAGACTTTTGCTGCTTTAGCCATTTGGTCCATGCGCTCTTCAGCGAGATGTAAACCCTCCAAGCTTAGCCAAGTTCTAGTTTTAACAGAATTATTATGGCAAACCCGCGCTTCACCCGTTTGTGGCGCAATCATCAAAATCCACCACCCGTAACCCATTAATATGAGACATTATCGAATGACCAGGTCCACCGGACCGGTCTAAATTTTGAAGGCACATGTACGGTCGAGGACTGGATACATGCACGTCCCTGCTGTGGTTTTAAATTATTTAAATGCAACGGGTAATGTGGCGAGTGATTATTGGACTGGTCCAGCTAGCTGGTCCATCTAATAAATGGTCCATTTATATCAGGGTGTGAGTTGGCGGTCCGGTTCAAGCATGATCACGTCTTCCGCTTGGTTCTCAAGAATATATATATGTAAATACCTTGGTGGCGTAACGTCAGGCAGAAAAAAGAGTGAGAATAGAAGAAAATTAGCAGCCTTCTTTCTTTGGGAACTCCCGTTCGACCCTTCTTTCCTACCCGTTCTTCTCCTCCTCTTCCTTCTTTCTCTCTCCATGAGAAAGAGATGGATTGACTCGAATTCTATTGTCGATTCTTACCTATTTGAGCGATGAAATGCGAGCGGGGAGGCAAGGCTTCGGTGGAGGACCGGCGAAGGACAAGGTCCCAGGATTTCGCCATCACTGGAGGCCGAGGAGAGCCGGACCCACTCTTCTTGAGGCGACTCGGGGCCCTTGCCGAAGCCTTTTGGGTAGGACGCGGGTTGGAGACGGCGGTTTTATAGGTACCGGTTTCATATTCCCTCTTTGCCGCTGGTTTGGTTGTCGGGATTCCTGCTGCTTTCTTTGACTTGGAAAGGTGGAGTCTTTGTGGTTTTATGAGATATAGATGAGGAGGGGAGGGGAGGGGAGTGAAAACGTGGTATTTTCCGGGTATTGGTTGTTGTTATAGATGTTGTGTGTTGACGAGTTTGTTCGTTTGTGAGTTTTATGGTTTCTGTTGTTGTTTTCGTTCTTCTTGTCGTTGTTGTTTTGGCTTGAAAGGGAGGAATCCTGACACTTGTTTTTAAGAATTCTAGTCGTTTGTTTCGATGACATTCTCTGGTTCTGAGGGTTTATGAAATTCTTGATCTTTTGTAAATCTTTACGGGTTCAAACTTTTGTGGAGTGGTCTTCTTATTTGGGAGTATTTTGTCGCTCTTCGCTTCTTTTTCGGGGCCCAAGTGGGGAAATCCGAGATTTTACATGGAGGTTTATTCTCTTTTTTTTTAGTGTTATTTTCTCTTTCGAATCGGAATTGGGTTAATGGGAGTTGGATTTTTTAGATCTTTTGGAAAATGGAAGCTTTTTTTTCTTTGCCTCCCAATCTTGGGTTCTAGGGTTCATCTGCTGGATCTCCTTTTTGTCATTCAAATTGACAAACGGCCTTCGAATCTATTTATATGATCGATTTCCTAAGAACCGAGTCATGAGGCTTAGATTGGGGCTCTTTGTTATTTGGCATAAGGATCAGCGGAAGCAGATACCAATGAGCTGGGATGCTCGAGTTTTGTTATTTGACATAAGATCTTCTTTGTCTTTCGAGATGTGGTAGATAGATTCTTGTTCTTAATTTTCTTTCTTCTTCCATTGATGTGTTTCGTTTAATCTGCAAAGGTGATGACTGGGGTTTGTTGTGCAACGCTCCGGAAGCTTAAGCTTGGGATCTGCCGATCAATGGATTGAATGAAGCTTTCTAGTTCAGATGTTAAGAGCATTGTGCCATGGGATTCTTATTTCTCCCTCTTGTTCTCCGCATCCGCCGCCATTGAGATCGGACGTTGCAACTGCGATGGTGACAGCCTCTGGAGCATTGAGACCATCCTCCTATGTCAGAAAGTAAGCGACTTCTTGATCGCGGCGGCTTACTTCTCAATACCCCTCGAGCTTATCTACTTTGCAGCATGCTCCAACCTCCTCCCCTTCAAATGGATTGTGTTCCTGTTTGGGGCCTTCATAGTCCTTTGTGGACTGACCCACCTGCTCAATGTGTTCACCTACGAGCCCCACTCGTTCCTTCTGATGCTGTGCCTCACTGTTTCCAAATTCTTCACTGCACTTGTCTCGTCTGCGACATCGATCACCCTCTTGACCTTGATCCCTCAGCTCCTGAGAGTGAAGGTGAGGGAGAACTTCTTGAGGATAAAAGCTTGGGAGCTGGACAGGGAGGTCGGAAAGATGAAGAGGCAGGAGGAAGCCAGCTGGCATGTGCGAATGCTGACACAGGAGATCCGCAAGTCGCTTGACAGGCATACAATCTTGTACACCACTTTGGTCGAGCTCTCGAAGACATTGGGGCTGCAGAATTGTGCTGTGTGGATGCCTAATGAGAAGAAAGGAGATGAACCTGACTCATGAGTTGAGACAGAGAAACTCATCCACTTTGTACAGTCACTCGATTGCAATTGATGATCCAGATGTAATGGAGATTAAAGAACCAAAGGTGTGAAGATACTGAGGCCAGACTCCATGCTCGCTGCTGCAAGTAGTGGAAGTGTGCTTGAACCGGGAGCTGTTGCTGCTATACGAATGCCGATGTTAAAGGTTTCCAATTTCAAAGGTGGGACACCAGAGATTGTTGAAGCAAGCTATGCGATACTGGTTTTGGTCCTCCCTAGAGATGATTCGAGGGTTTGGAGCTCCCAGGAACTAGAGATTGTTGAGGTAGTGGCGGATCAGGTTGCTGTTGCCCTCTCTCATGCAGCAGTTTTGGAGGAATCGCAGATGATGAGAGACAAACTGATGGAGCAGAACAGGACTTTGCTGCATGCGAAGCAGAGTGCCATGATGGCAAGTGAAGCAAGGAACTCATTTCAAAGAGCCATGAGCCAGGGAATGAGGAGACCCATCCACTCCATCTTGGGTATATTGTCGATGATGCAACAGGAAAAATTGAGCCAAGAACAAAGGCTTGTAGTTGATACGATGGCAATAACTGGTAGTGTCATTTCAACATTGATTAATGATGTTATGGACACATCTACTATCGACAGTGAGCGCTTATCTTTGATTATGAGACCCTTCCAGCTGCATTCTATGATTAAGGAAGCTGCTAGTGTTGCAAGATGTCTTTGTGATTGTAGAGGTTTTGGTTTTGAATTTCAGGTTGACAATGCAGTGCCCGATCGGGTTGTTGGTGATGAGAAGCGGATTTTTCATGTAATATTGCATATGTTAGCTACTCTATTAGATGGACGTGATGAAGGATTTGTCACGTTCCGGGTGCTTAGTTATTATGGGGACAAGGATGGTCAAGATCAGGAATGGGTTCCATGGAGATCAAGATTTCTGATGGGTATGCCTGCATGAAGTTCGAAATTAGTATTAAAAAAGCTCCAAGTGATGAGCCAAGTTCATCAACAGTTCAACTTGCTCCAAAACCCAATTCTGAAGGGTTTGAGATGGGCCTCAACTTCAACCTATGCAAGAAGCTTGTGCAGGTATGCCTGATTGAATTCACTTAGTAATATTGTTTATTGGTACATGATGTTTTAAACATTATCTTAATGGAGGAACTAGTTCCAATTATTGCATGTGCAGTCATTTTGCACAAAATTTTAGATTAGTATGCAGCATGACATTGGTATCATATTTATCGCTGTATACTGCATCTTCAGAGCTTCTTTTTGCAATAAGAGCTAGACAGTGACCTTTCTGTGATGAGATGCATAAATTTTTAAGTACCTCCATGAAAATGGTTGGTTTGTTCGTCATGCTTTGGAATGCTTACATTTTCTTGAAACTCTTTTTTCTGTGAACATTTGAAATGTGATTACTTGCATTTGAAGATTTCCAATCTTTTCAAGCGTAACATCTTTGCCCCTGAATTTTAATCTTTCATTTTGATTTTGGAGGTAAAAATACTTACTATATTTTTCAGCTAGTATGCTATGATTTCTCTGGAATTCCGTCAATAAGGCATATTATGTCCTTCATGTGTACATTAACTTGAAAGGCTTAACCCATCCATGTGGGGTCTGCTTAATGGCTTCAAGTATAATATGGTAATACCGGGGAACTTCCTCCGGTTTTTTGAGAAAATTTTGTCCGAGCCTTAATGTTCTTCATTAAGAAATGAAAGAACAAGATGCAAAAAGAGGAAAAAGGAAGAAGGGGACAAAATGGAAACAACATCCAACAGGAAACTGCAGCAGCAGAACAGAAAACAAAATTTTCAAATCAGCAAAGGATGTGGCCGAGAACATGTGTCAACAGCTGTAACTTCTTCTATGAAGTGGTTTTTGTCCAGCCTTTAATAGGAATATGATAATATCCATAGCCTGGCTTGTTAAGGACTGTTTACCCTTGGAAATTCTTGCATTGTGTTCCAGCCATGCACGCGAACACATATCAAATCCCAATCCTCTTCAAGTACTTGGAAACTTTTTGCTTCCTCCAACATGTCCATATCTCCAAAAGATCAGCCCGGCATTTTAATTTAAGCATCTGTCAGTAAATCCTCTACATAGTATTAGAATAATAGCAACATAAGAATAGATGATTCATAGTCTCTTCCAGCTCATAAAAAAGAGGTCAATTAGGTGGAGTTTCACAATCTCTTGAGAAAGTTCTCAGCAGTCAGAACTTATTATTATTAATAGCCAACAAAGAGAAACAGGAAGAGGGTAGCTCCATATATGAGATGCAAAAGGCAGCAGAGTACCTCCATGAATAAGAACTTTTAGCACTCCATCTTGATCTTGGTTGCTCCTTCCAAACTCCCAACTGAACCGTTGTGAGCATGGAAGGTGAAAGGAAAGGTTCCCTTGCCCTTGTCTATTTAGAAAATGTCCAGTGAAATTCACACAGATGAGACTCATAGGAAGACTGAAAGAAGAGTCAAAGAAGATTGGGAAACTTCTCGTATGAAGCTAGACATCAACTTTTGTAAATTGGTGCAGATATTCTACTTAACAATACAAGAGGGGAACTTCCATCCAATATCAAAAAGAGCAATTGGCAGGAAATATACCTTGCCATTCGCACACTCTTAAGCTCATGAAACTGAGATGTGACCCTTTAAAGCTCCCTAAGTTTGAGCTAGTCTAGATGAACAGGAAGCAACAAAAAACACTTAAGAGCTGATCATAGAAAGAATTTATCGTCTGTTTGGTACCCAACAATTGCAATTTATGCTTTCAGATTAATTGACTTGTTGCTACTGTAATTGATAGGAATTCAAGTTTCTGTGCTTCATAATCGGAAGCTATCCATCCTGATGCATTATCTTCTTTCTTCTGGCACCATCCTTGATTTTCCACATAGATGGTGGCCTTTAACAATGTATGACCCCCAAATTATCAGCTGCTAGTTCTTATATATCAGTATCTTTGCTTCTTTATGCTAGATCTCGTATTTTATGGTTTAGAGACTGTTCAAGGAAGCACATTAACTTTAACAACCGATAAATTTTTAAGTTCTTTGTGCTTGATATTTTTTTACTTTTGATTTGCAGATGATGCAAGGAACATTTGGGCAGTTCCAAATTCCCAAGGCATTGCAGAAAGCATTACACTTGTCATCCAGTTCCAGCTGCAGCCTCTCAGCCCAGTCTCTGATGTGGGAGAAGCCGCAGGTCTCTATCGGACATCTTCAGCACCTAATTTCAAAGGCCTCAGAGTTCTCTTGGCTGAAAACGATGATCTCAACAGAGCTGTCACTGGAAAGCTCCTCGAGAAACTAGGTTGCTCTGTCTCCTCCGTTGCATCTGGCATCGAATGCCTTAACTCCTTTGGCAATGCTGCTACACCTTTCCAACTCGTAATCATGGACCTTGACATGCCCAAAATGGATGTTTTTGAAGTAGCAACGAGAATCCGAAAGTCTAGGAGCAGGTGCTGGCCTTCGATTGTGGCTCTGACTGCGAGTGCCGAGGATGATGTTTGGTGAAGTGCTTGCAGTCTGGGATGAATGGTCTGATCCGAAAACCAGTCACTCTACAGGCAATGGGAGAAGAGCTCTACAGAGTCCTACAAAACACGTAGGTAAGGATAGTTCTCCATTCTGGGGAGGAGAGCATCCTTAGCTCCCACTCTCCATTTACCCCTCAAAAAAATAATAAAAAAAAAATTGATAGTGCTCCAATCTGGGATTAATGCAGCAGAGATTCTGTTTTGGGTTAACTGGGATTTTGGTAGTACGATCATTATACAAGTTGTTTGCACACAGAAGACGTATACAAAGTTCAGATAGTGATTTTTCATTTCGCCATATGTGAACATATCATACACTTAAAACTGAAGACCAAATGCAGATAATCATCCCAATCAATTTCAAATATTTTTTTATTCTTTGGAAGGGTCATCAAGCACCTTCGAATCACCGGCATTACGTGAAAAGTAGGTGGCTTCGGATTTCTTGGTAATGTTGCTTTCTTGCTTGCTTCTCATGAGTAACTCTTGGTGAGGTTTTATTTCCGATAGCTGCTGTACACAATAGTAGATAAAGAATTGATGTGCCGTACATGGTTTTATGCAGTTGTATGTTTAATAATGTCCAAGAAGAAGATCCAGGAGAAGACAATTGTTTCTCTTTGCTTAGATTTTATTTTTTTGGGTAAAAGTTAGCAAGTCTTGATAACTTCTAAGAAATGTCAAATACAATGCAAGGTTTCAGGTACGTTCAACTGGTTGGACGAGGAAATATTTTGATTACTTCTAATAAAAAAATCATAGACGATGCGAGGTTTCAACTAGGCTTGAGTGGTTGGATGGGGAATATTTTTTGTCTTGCTTGCCGATGATCAGTCGGTCGATAGTAGTTGGTGGACTTTTGACTCCTTTGGCAAAGTCGGTTATCTTCTTCTCTTTGGCAAAGTCGGTTATCTCCTTGCTCTTGGCCGTGTCTTACNCCATGGTTCAAACTACAAACAAGAAAATGGGCTTCCATCTCCACCCAAATTATTGCATCCTTGCTCTTGGCCGTGTCTTATGCCATGGTTCAAACTCAAAACAAGAAAAAAAAGATTCCATGGCACAGGAGTTGGATTCAAAGTTGATTGTTTGGTTGTATAAGAAGCAAATGTAGCTAAAAGAGGTTTGTAGCCATGCATAGGCTGATGGAGAATTTGGTAGGGATATTCTACGAATTAAGGGAATATCTGGTTAGTAATCGAAATTGGAATGAAATCGGAATGGTTTGAAATCTGAATCAGAATGATCAAATCTTCAGAAGTATTTGGTTCGTGATCGGAATCAGAATCGAAATCGGAATTGGAATGGAAATTTGAATCTATAGAGGAGAGTAAGGATTGAGTCATTTTTATTCCATCTTGAAATCAGAATCGGAATGAAATTTTTCTTAACCAAACGGTTGGAATGGAAGTCATCTATTTCAATTTTGATTCTAGACTCCCACTCCTCCCAACCAACATCTCCTAAGTTGATTAAGATCCTATACACGATGAAGCACATACAAAAAGTAAAAAATAAAATAAAAAAAATTTCGTGGTATTGGTTTTATTGGAGAAATCATCCGGAGGATGTGGAAGGTCTTAGTGGGTGATAATGACATCAAAAAATAATATACATCAATTTTTATAAAAAATTTATGAATTTATAGATTAATTTATATCATTAAGTAGCATATTTGTGAAGTATATTTTGGAATTTGAAGGTTTTTTTGAAATATGGAAATCAAGATTGGTGACGCCCTCCAGAATTGTTCGGCTTGGGACGTACAGAGTTATATCAGAGATGGACTGGGATGATTTCTTTCTCCGCTTTGAAAAACCGTCGAGAAAAGAGGAGAGAGAAGGAAAAAAAAAAAAGCAAAGAAAGGAGAGAGGAAGAGAGAGAGACAATGGCAAATAGTGAGATTGATAGAGGAAGGCGTAGGGAGAAGAAAAGCTCTCACCCTTCGTCTGCCACCGATACCCCCCACCCAAACTGCACTCTTCCATATATATATATATATATATATATACACACACACAC
>KE505012.1:37542-58053 GCA_000441515.1 Elaeis oleifera | reverse complement strand
TATATATATATATATATATATATATATATATACACACACACACACACGTATTTTCACTAAGGGGGTGTTTGGTTCGTAGCTGAAATCGGAATGAAAATCGAAATGGTTTGGAATTGGAATCGGAATGATCAAATCCTCCGAAGCGTTTGGTTCGTGATTGAAATCGGAATCGAAATTGAAATGAAAATTTGAAACTATAGAGGAGAGTAGGGATTGAGTTCTATTTAGATTGAGCCATTTCCATTTCATCTTGAAATCGAAATCGAAATGGGACTCCTTCTAACCAAATAATTGGAATGAGAGTCATCTAATTCTGATTTTAAACCTTCACTCTTCTCAATCAAATATTCTC
This sequence comes from Elaeis oleifera, assembly GCA_000441515.1. Taxonomy (NCBI): domain Eukaryota; kingdom Viridiplantae; phylum Streptophyta; class Magnoliopsida; order Arecales; family Arecaceae; genus Elaeis; species Elaeis oleifera. The sequence goes on along the minus strand of KE505012.1, from coordinate 57,701 downwards.
TAAATATATTTGTTTCTAATAAATTAGGCGTGGTGCTTATCTAGTACGTTTTTGTACGTGTGCATGGAGGGGAGAGAGTATGTCTTGGAGGGGTGTTTGTTCGAAGCACTGGAGTACAAGAGGATGCAGTATGGTCCCATCCCTTCCCAGTCAGACCTAGCGTGAAGAACATGTATGAGAGACTTCGCATCTCCAACGCTAGAAATTCTCTCTATATAACATAAAATTAGATGAGTACGCTAACGCGTACGATTGAATTTAAATTACGTGCGCGTCCAACGAATCTTATAAGCCCAACGGCTTAGCACTTCCCTTTTGTTTGCGACAGGCCTGGGTTTATTAAACTCGGGGTCAGCCCAAACTGATCAAAATAACCGAGGCCAATACCCCAACTATAGTGGGCTTCTCTGGCCTAATCCGCGCAATTAACTCGGGTCGGCCCAAACTGATCAAAATAACCGAGGCCAATACCCCAACTATAGTGGGCTTCTCTGGCCTAATCCGCGCAGGCCCGTTTGAGGGCTGCAGGGTTGATCCAGCAGGGGATGTGGGCCAAGTCACTAGGGGCGGCCCGCAGAAGCCCGTCAGGTGAGGGCCCACTTTGCTGCAGGTCGTGCTCTTGCGACTCTTGTCCACGGACCCGACCCCCCACACCCCCCACCACCGCCGCACGCCCCTCTCCTCATCCGCCTTCTACCATCCTCGACCGCCCGCCCCTTGCCGGCGTCGCAACACTGCTCGCTCTCTCCTCCTCCATTTATACCGCCTTTTCCGTACCCTTTCCGTGCCCGTCGCCAGACCACCGATCCTCCGCCTGCTCGTTCTCCCTCGAGGGGGCTGTTAAAAATATTGGGAAAGAAAGAAGGGCCGTGGAATGGTGGAAGAGAAAGAGGCGCAGTACTACTCCAAAGATTTCCAATGGGAGGAGCTCCGAGAGGAGGTGGAGCGAGACCCATCTCTCCGCCACCACCTCGCCCCTTCCCTTCTTCTTCTCCCCATCCGAGCGACGTGGACGCCTGGAGGCGCTTCCACCAGCGCCATTCCACTGGAAGATTTTCAAGGTTTGTTTTCATTCGAATCTCTCCTCTTCTTCCTCCTCCTCCACTCATGATTTCCATCTTTAGCTCTTTTCTCAGGGAGTTTAAATCCAATACGTTCAAATGAAATCTTTCTTTCTTTCTTGAATCTTTGATTGGTGGTTAGGTCATATTTCCAATTAGTATTATTTTTGGTGCCTTTTCCCCTATTTAATGTGTTTTTACTGTGGGCAGTTTTTTTCCCCAAAATTTCCTGTTGCTTGAAATTGTCTTGGTTCGCTCTGATGAAAAGAGCGCCAAAAGGGGGCGACATTTGATGATTTGTATAATTCTTGATAGCATGCAAAGGTGAGAGCTTTGGTGTGTTCAATGTGAAAGCAGGGTGTTACTGCTATATATTGGTCTGTACTGGTGCAATCTCAATTTATTATGCATCTATATACAAAGATACATGGCAAGAGGGCTGGCGTAAATGTTATCACAGAGATGCCCGCCCCTATACCGTGGAGAAATAGTGCAGTATAAATGCATGCTTTAGGTATGGCTCTTTAATTGTGTAGACAGATCAGTGCATGATATGAAATAGGTTGCTCTGACATTTTTTGATGTAATACTAGTGTTTACAAGACTGATTCAAAGGTTAAACATATATGAAATCGATAAAGGGTTTGTTGTCTTCAATATATGTTTTAAATGATCTGATGAGGAAAATCATAGTATAAAGTAACGAACACGTTAATTCTAGTTTTTTTGGCATATCGGGTAAAGCTAGGGCAGGGTTCATAACGGGAAATGAGGGATTAAAAAGATCACCAATTCATTTGCAGAATTTAGAGAAGTGCAAAAGGAAGGGATTAGGATTAGTCAAGGAGATGTATGGTTAGAATTGTAGGATCTTGCTTTAGTTTGAATGGATGATTGATAGGACTTTGGGTTGTCATTTATCAACAAACAAAATTTCTTTTATACAATACATAAATTGATCTGATGTGGAGAATCAAATCATAAAGTAATGAAAATGATAATTCTTAGTTTTCAGGGTATGGGTTATCAATTGCCACCCTCTATGCCAAGCAAAAAAAGAAGGCAGGGGGGGGGGGGGGAGGGACATCCAGGAAAATGTATCCTGATATTAGTGTTGTTTGATGATAAACATTATTAGAAAATAAGGGAAGAAAACATTAGATTTGTGGAAGAAAACATTAGAAGATAAGGCCTGTGGATTCATGACAGTCTTCCCAAATATTTGGAAAGGCTTGATGGTTTTGGTTGCAATTAGCAAAATTGAATTAAGGTTGATTTCACTAAAGGGAAGTTGAGTTTGATAGGTTTTCAATCTCTATCTTCATTTTATAGATCCAAGACTACAGGTTAACATGGTCCAATAACCATTGTTGTGGACTATAACATGATATGCACCTTTTATATGTTGCTAATAACCATGAGTGGTATTTATCACACAAAGGAAAACAATTTATGGGGGAACTATGTTTATTACCACCATCTTAGTTCATGAAATGCCTAGTTCATTTTAGTTATATGATAATTGCTCAAGCTTTATTAAATTTCTGCTATGATCATTAATTGATAAACAATGCCTCCACAAGCGCCAAATAACATCTTTTTAATGATTAATAATAAATGTCCCAGAGTTGATGACAATACATAAATGCGTTGGTTTTTTACAAACAAATTAGAAGATAGAGGAATGCCTTTGTTGGATTAAATTCGATAGCAAAGTTTCAGTCCATTGCAAAAAAAAAAAAACTCGAAAAAGGAAATTTAGCATATATAATATATCAACGATCAAAGAACAGATAATTTCAATAGCACAACTGTGTTAAATCTTCTAGCATGTCTTCCCCCATGAGAAAATTTTTGTAACATGCATACTTTTGTTACTGCAGGAAAGGCGCTACTTGTTGAAGGAATTTCCAGAATTAGTTTATTGTGATGATTTCACCAATCTTTTGGAGGTGGGATGTGGAAATGGGAGCACAGTTCTTCCCATCTTGCGGTAATTTTGTATTGGTATCCATTTTTATTCTATGTCAATTCTGCCACATCTGCTCTGAAATCTCATGCCTGATTTTTTTAAAATGATGACCAAAAGAGGAGAACATGGACATGTAAAAGGAAGTCTAGAAGGAATCAATTAAAGAGGAAAAGAAGAGGGACCAACACAGGAGAAAAAAGAAAAAACAACAAGTTAAAGAATTAAGACAAGGAACTAGTCAACCTTTTAAGCATGATTCTTTTTTTTCAAAAAATTAACTGAGGTCTACCTAGGTTGTTGTTGCCACTCCAAAATCTCATTCCTGTATGTGCTTCCTTATGTCTTTCTTACTAATTCCAAAATGGTTATATTATGGCTCTTCTAATACATACTAAATATCAATCCAGTCCCATTATTAATGCACTATTCTTTTGTGTATTTCCTTTTTGTCATTTCTATATCTAATATATTATTTGAGACTGGAATGATTTGTATATCAAATTTTTTTTTTGCAATATTCTTATTATTCATCCTAGGTGCTTATGTAACCGATATAGTTTTAGTGCATTGCTTCTGTACTATTGCACCTTTATCAAACTTTAGGTAACTAAGATCCTTTCTAATCTATGCTATGTATTTTCTATATGATTTTCCCTTTGTAGGCCATCTACTCTCATAGCAAGCTTGTAAAAATATCTTTTGTGATTTTCATACATGTCTTTGTAATGTTATTTCTCTTCTTTTTGAGTAGTATTATTAAAACTTGCATACCTCTGTTTACCTCTGGCCATTGATGCAGAATGACTAGGACAAAGATAGAACTCCAAATGTCATCAGGGCCTATTAATATGCCTGTATAAGCTGTTTCAGAGAGTATAGCAGCCATTGAAGAAGAAACTCTGCCAGGAAAGAACAAATGTACCTATCTGGAGATTTCCATCAAATATCCCAAAAATTGGGGATTACAGATCCCATTGAAGGGTGATTTATGTTGTCCTCCCTTTTGAGGATTTTGCATTCTTTGAAAAAAAAAATCTTGTTCTCGCTAATGCTTAAGGTCCCAACCCGAAACAAACAAAAAAAAAAAAAAGGTTGCCTATATCTGGTAATCCTATGGATAACTAAAATGAGCAGCCAAAGAGGCCCTTTACATTTAGACATTTTCAACCTTCCAATTACTGGCTTTGCAAATCTGACCTGGTTTATCCAATCATATTCTGGCTCAAGCAAGGGAGCAGTCATTCTGCTGGAGTTAATGTACAAATATCATCATGATATATTAGTAGTAGTATGGGTTCTTTTAGTATTTTTTCATACTATCCTTATTGAGGATGCTGAGTCCAGTTCTTTTTTAACATTATCATTGTGAATTCTAAGTTATGTCCATTGGTTCGTCATGGAAAGTTACTTGTACTGCATACATGCGATGACAAGTGAGTTTGCAGTCATACTTGCTAAATAGTGGTCATAAGAGAGAAAGAGACTATAGGTTCTGGCTTTTTCTGCTGAAGAACCATGTAACATTTCTTCTGGAGTCTTGTCATTGTACTTACTAAAAATTCTTCCTGACCTACAGAAAAAAGAGATCCTGATTATCTTTAACATGTCAAGTTCATGTTTTTAAACACAGGAATTTGATACATGCTTCTGCGCATATTATAGTTTATCTTTAGAACTTCTATTCTGCCATGTTCTATTATTGTTAACTGCTTATTATAACAAGAGTATGTCTTCTTCAGTGCAAAACAGAATATTCTTGTACATGCTTGTGACTGTAGTGAGGAGGTCCTTGAAAAGGCAAAGGAGATTTTAGCCACTGCTAATGTGCGCTCGCATGAACATCGGTTCCACCCATTTTTACTTGACTTTTCTGTAAGTGGATTTCCAAATTGGTTGTTCTGCGCTTCTTGTCAAAAGACTTCATTGGCAAAGCCTTTAAACCTCCCATCAGGTTGCTGTTTTTGACTTCTGATCCTATTATGCATCTATTTTTATTTGCCATGCATGATCTTGATGTTATGGTCCTTCTTTGGTCTTTTATCCTAGATTTTAAAGAAATGAATCAACAAGATTGAACGATTTATCCTTCTTGAGAGAAGATAGATGCTGTATTGGTGGAGTTGATTTTATTACTTTGGTAAGTGTGGTTGTTCAACCCTATTCAATATTCATCATCAAACACGTGAATTCCTGAAGAATACTTGATGTGTCACATGATAAACTTGTTATGCTTTTCTCCATTCTTACAAATTGCATTTTCATCAATGAACTGTCACATAATGCTCTTTCCTCTATATCTTTCTACGTAACAGAAGGTGATTACTATCTTTTGTCAAGTATTTGAAATTCAGATGTTCAAAAGTGTCTCCTCTTAATGCACTGTTCTTTCTGTTATAAAAACTGCCATGGGTGTGGACAATTTGACAATGATTTATGGTGTAGTAGTATGCATAAAGCTGACCAAGATTATCAAAATGGTTAGGTGGTCCTATGCAGTGGCCCCTTGAAATGCCTAGGTTGGTTCCTGGAATTTAAAAAAACTGAATTTGGGTAGTGAATAATGTACTTTGATAAGAACATGCTTAGGCTAATTAATATTAATATATTTATTAGATAGTAAAAGACATCATACCATATATGAAGAAAAAAAGCTGGAATTTAATGCGATGCATAATATCATAAATAGGTGTCGGCCTTGTGAAAAGCAGCCTGCAGGCAATGCACCAATCTAGGTGCCTAGGTGGGTGCTCCATGTGACACTTGGAAAGCACCAGGTGTCAAGGCAGTGGGGCTGCCCAGGCATGTAGGCTGGACTGCTTAGATGCCCAGATGTCTGCCTGTGACAACCTCCAAGCTGACCCATGGTAGAAGGACTTAGTCATACTCGTTCGTTTCACTTTGAGTCATACTGGTTGATTTCACTTGTCTGAAGCTGCTTCTTGTTTTAAAACATGAAAGTTAACATCCACTACAGATAAACAGATTTGAAATTTTCCTTTTTTGTAGAAAAAAAAACTATGAATTGTCTTTTCAAGGTAAATGTGCAAACTGTTCGCATGTTTAACTTTGTTCTTTTAGTGTTTATGTTCCTATTCTTCACCAACACCATTTTCTTTGTTATAATATATATCCATTTGATTTTTGGTGCTCGGATTTGTTCTTAAGCCATCTATACTATAACTTAAATTATAAATTTATCTGAAAGCATTAATTTATTCAAAAGTATTTCTTATGTTCGCCTGTTGAAATAGAGTTTTTTTTCCTGCAGCCTTTTTTGAATTTGTAGAGAGATTCTTAATTTTCATTTACTCATCTTCTATATAACCTTGCTTTTATATCAGTTCACTTTTAGAAGAATAGGCTTTATGGATCTTGTGTTGCCATGATACAGGAAGCAGAAAGTTGCTTTTCCATATTTTGGTTCTTGGCTTTAGCAGGCAGTTCATTATTTTTGAGTTGTAAACCATATACAAACAGTTGATTCTTCTTGGAACAACTATGTATTCATGTAAAATAACTTAAGCCATTTATGGTTTGTCGTACCGGTATTTACAGCCCTATATGGGGCATACCATATCGTACTGGTACCGAATGAAGACTCAGTACAGAGGGCATACCAAGTGCCAATATGCTGAACGGTCCCTATGCCAAGTATACCGACTGTACAATCAATGTACTGGTATAGGGTCCAGTAGCTAGATGGTGAACCTTGATATTCTCATTTAATATGTAGCTTAGTTGTTTTCTTTTTTTCATGGAATTTAACACTATATCCTGATTCTAATTTACAGATTTTTACCTTGTCAGCAGTGCCGTTTCAAAAAATGTCATTTGTTGCTGATAATTGTTTCTCTGTTTTAAGACCTGGGGGTTTGCTCTTTTTCAGAGATTATGGTAATGTACCCTGATGGATCATTTTAGAGAATAGCAAATTTAATTAATTTTCTTATGTGGGATGGTAACTACAATAGTCAGTTCTTTCAAATGATTACAATTTCTCGGTGATATTTGGATGTTAGCTAACGATTGGCCTGCATGTGTCAGGCCTTTATGACATGACAATGCTTCGATTTTTACCGGAGCAAAGAATGGGGTGCAATGAGTACATGAGATCAGATGGCACTCTTTCATATTTTTTCTCACTGGATACTGTAAAGGATCTCTTCCTTGGGGCTGGCTTCATTGAGGTACAGTGTACTCCATACATATCACCAATGCCAACATACTTATGTGCTTACAGTGTATATGAGTTATAGATGTGCTAGATTTAAAGAAAAAACTCATTCTGTTTTAAGTTCAGATATGTGCAATATGAGTAGATCACATAGTTAACGGTGATAATTTGGATGTTTAGCAAGATTAAAACCTGCTGTCTTGTTGCCCCAAAGGCATTGCATCTTCCATGGTGCCTATTCTCAAGGAGTTGTCAAAATTAAATCATTTACGGAGTATGTTTTTTGATGTTGCAAATAGCCTAATCAAGGATTTTTTTTTTTAATAGGTTCTGAAGCACATATTTTGTTGTTGTAATTGATTTGGCCAATGCACGCAAATAATCATGAAGAATAAATTAAGAATAAATTTAAAATTAGCTACAATTTTCTTAAATCTCTGGTGGAGTCGTCAATATTTTTTTGCTCATAGAAGTGCTTCAAGATTGGTACCTACATGGTGTATGCTTGACATCAATCTATATGCTCATATAATCACTACTCTTAACATTCATCCATGGGAAGTAATTGTTAACTTCATTGCTAAAGTATGCAATGCATCTCTCAAAATAAGTTGTTTTTCTGTGTATATATTTGAAATACTGCTGGGGGCTTATTAGCCATATATTGATATGATGCCTATGAGGCCTTAAATCCCGATACTAGGGCTCGTTCCTCTGAATCCAGGTTAGTATGGTATCAGGACAGATCAAGATGGACTGGAACAATCATTATAGACAAGTATGAAGAGAACAGATAAAGAAATGAAATAATTAAAAAATTGTTGTCTTTGGACGTCATGCCATTCCACGTGTGGGGATGCATCAGTCCTGATCCTCTATTTGCCTCAGTCCAGACTTGAGGTCCCCAAGAGCTGGTTTTTTTTCCAGTATGGTATGGTATCGTATCATCGAACCAGTTTGGTATGGTATCGTGGAATTGGTATGCTATGGCATCGCTGGAATGAACTTGGTCCTTAACCGTTCATGCATATTGTGTTATGCCCCCATGTTTATTTTTTCAGTAGTTGGGGGGGTGGGGATGGTAGGGCACCTTAAGAAGAAGGAACATGATACATCCACGAGCATCTGCAGTCGCTCAATAAACAAGCTGAGGGGGGGATTTGATAGTACACATGATTGGTGAATCAATTGTGATCGCCAGATTAGTGAAATGGCTACTGATTGGTTACCTTCCATCAAGCATGAGATGCATGAAGTGAGGTGCAGAATCAAAGAATTCATTCACCATGGTGGAGCGAAGGGTGATGATGGGAGGGGTTGAAATCATCTCCCCATATTTATACACTGGTTTGCTGAAATGGGTGGTATGGCATGGTACATAATGTGGTATGATGCAGTATACTCTGTGGTGTGATTGGTTTTCAGGCCTATACTAATACCATTTACCATGATACAAATATATTACATGGGTTTGAAGAAAGGTTTTCCCTTGATTGATACATTATCAACCAAGGATGGGTGCAGCATGCACTATATCGTGGATTATGCTGACAAAGAGTATCAAGGAGTATGCATTGGTACACCCGATTGTGAACTCTTTATATGGCTCTTTAACCTCCAATCTCTAGATTTGGGTTTTCATGTGTTTTCTTATCTAAACTCTATGTTTTTGCATGAAATAATATGGGAGTGTCAAGTAAGATGCCCATGCCCTGACTCAAGCTGTTCTATAGGTGCTGAAGTCATTAATAATTTAACATGCATAAATATCACAATGTTCACCATAACATTACATTACACTAAAATCTATCTAAAAGATGTGTTAAAATGAGCATTATATTGCAAGTAATGAAATAAAGAAGACATTTATAAGTTATTTAAAACAATAGGACTTGCAATGTAAAATCATTCAAAATATCACTATGATAATTAAGAATCATGTATTGGGCCATAACTTAACGATATAGTTTTATCCAATTTAATTTTTCAAAATTTCTATAGTGCAACTTGAACTTACACCAAAGTTATACACTCATTGATTTGTCTTGTCTTTTCTAGGTAATTTAACAATGTTTACTAGATATATATTTTAATTTTTAAAATATAATAAATAAAAGTAAAATTCATATGAAAAACCTGTAGCAAATTGCCCCTCTTCTTTCCTCATAGTTCCACCTTCTAAGGTGGAAAATGAGAGGAGCACCTTTTCATCTGCTTTTCGAGTGGTGCCTAAGCTATTATTTAGTACGGGTGTGGTCTGGGTTCGGTTTGATGCCAACCAATCTTGATTGTTCTCCAAACCGCTTGTTCTACCCTCAGTTTTGGTAGTTTATGTGGTTCTCGTGCGGATCGGACTCCCTTATATTGAGGAGACCTTAACAAGGTATTCACCAAGTGGTACATGCTGAACCTCTTAATGTTTCAAATGTTTGTACTTTGAAAGCAACAATGGAATTTGCTTTAAAAAGCAATTATATCAGGAAAATGTGCAATTGGTAATACAAATTTGTTTTGTAATTGGTAAGTGAAATATCAAGGTATTAGATGTACAACCCATTCTTTATTGTTTTCATCCAAAATCATATGCTTTTTATTACGTCTGTCTTGTTTCATTGACCTGGGCAAAAAAAAAGCAAGTTCCTAGTTCTTTAGGAGGCCAAAAAGCAAAAAAATGTTTAACAATTGAACAAAATATTTACAATGATAAATTCAATGAAAGTAGTATAACTAGGTTTGGTTAAAATCTTGATTCAACTGGGAAACAAGGGAACAAATTGTCTCGTAGGAAAGGAGATTAGTAATATGAAAAGTCAAAAAATAGATAGAAGAAATAGAATTACAATGAGAATAAGATGGAACAAACTGAGGGGTATACAAATACATGTGTAACCGCGTACATGAATTTAACTATAGTTTCGCATATTACTTATTTTTCTCAATAATTATTTAAAGCCTTCCTAGTTACATGTATTTATTTGATTCACATCTAGGTAGGTTGAATTGGTACCGATGACGGTACTGGTCGTCGGTCGATACGGTATAATACCAGTTCAGTACCGGTACGATGGGACGTGCCAGTCAATCGACATGTCAATTTTTATTTCTTTATTTTTTATTTTTAAGATATTTAATCAATTTTTTATTATTTTTTAAATGATTTTAGGCTTAAATTGATATTTATTGATGTTATTTGACGTTTGTATCACTTAGGTATACCCGCGATTAAGCATGTGATGTGGATCTGAATCTGATATAATATTATGTCAGAGGGAAAAATCTTACAAGGACTAAGCATTGTTGAATTCTAAAATACTCAAATGAATTAAAAATAAAAAAATAAATAATCAATACATATCAAGATTTAGAATCTCATTGAGCATCGATGTCTTTACATAATCTAGTGGAACATCAATCCTTCCCTCTAATCATGCAGCATTATAGTCCTTTATGCTTATCCCATGAGGTATGTGTGCTAGATTGTAACTTATCCCAAATTTTTCGCTGAAGCTCCAGCTCTGAGAAGTATCCTCGGACTAATAGTATGGTCGTGAAGGGCCCATTTGAATATATCGATAGTAAAATCCGATCCGTAAGATGCTCCGGACTTTATAGACTAGTAATCACTGCAAGACAATGTCTCGAATGCACTATATCCATATCCATATGGATCATAAGTTACATGTAGCTGTAGATAAGAAGATTTTGAATATGATGAACCTGATATATCCATGGATCCAACTATATGTGCGAGGTCATCTACAGCTACTTTTATCCTGAATGATCTCGAGGAGTCTGTCGTTTGTATAAAATCGTATTTTTGCGGACTCTATCAGCTCGTGCACTGTAGTCGTTATTCTGTGTGGCATGTGTAAATTGAAACTCACCAGTGAATCGAAAATCATCTTACGGCTGCATCTTATAAATGGCGATCTCCTGTCCTTTACTCCATCCTGATTATCAAATTCACGACCATCAAAAGAACTACCATCACCGCACTGTCTAATCTCTGAATTTGGGTGAATTGGATCAACTGATTGCTCCACCCTCTCCATCGGGACTACAATTGTCTTCTTTTCCTTTGTCTTTACGTTGAGCAACTATTTGCCCTCTCGTTGTCTCGCGAGGAAGCTTGCTGTGGCTGATCGGCTAGAAGCCTGTGGCAATATTGCTAGTTATCCATTGCTCAGCATCCATCCTAATCTTGCTAGCTATGAAACTGACTGCTCTTGAAGGTGATCTTGACTCATCAAGTTTTCACTCCTGCCATCAGCCGACAATCCATCCGATCATCGGATCCTCCTCATCATTAGCAAAGTTATTCATAGTTGGATCTGAGTATTTAATTCAACTCCCTCTTGAATGCATTTTAGCCTTAACCTTAGATTGTAGTGAACATATACATGGTCGTTGAGGTATTTCTATATCAGATGGTTTCTCTGCTTGTTGTAGATAAGGGTGAAAGTTGATCAATTGCGCTCACGATCACTCGAGAAAACTGTCTGGGAGAGGATCCGGATGGCAAGCTGTTTTAGAGTAGGAGCTATCAATCCAAAATGGACCCACCATTCAATTGCAAAAGCATTAAGATTGAACAAAATTAAAATAACATTGTATCATATTAGACTTATTAGTAGCTCCATGATGTCAAATAAGAGTTGTCATTCATATATAATCTACCTGGATTCATCTTTTTTTTTGCTTATGATCATGAAATCTGTTCCAAAACTATCAGTGCCCTCCCTAAATATCTTCATATGTAAAAAATATATTTGTTATAATATGTTACTGAAGGTATAGCTAAGTTAACAAAAATCACTCAACCTAGCTTATTCTTCTAGCATATATCTATGATTTCTGGATTGGGCTTTATCTTATATATCACATTTTGTAGAGACGTCAGAAGCTTGTCATCCATATCTATCTTAGGTACTGTATACTGAAATTTCGGATTCCGATAATAAATTGCAGATAAATTTCAAAATTGGTTAAGTATATTTGTACAAATACAAGAACAATTAAATTTTCAATATGTTGATTTGCTGCTCACCTACTAGATGCAAGTCCCAACCCATTTGATAGTCCAACTAATGTTCAATAATTTGGATGTAGTCATGGGTATGTTTCGGATCCTTTGTTGTTAGAATCGTACGAGTCGTGATTCGACTCGTCTGATTCGCGACGATTCAAAGCCTGGTCGAGTTGAACCGAAAGGAAGAATCGGGAAAGTAAGGAATTGCACTTGAATTGCGGACTCGTCGACAGAATCGTGCTACTCGCGGGATCATCCGATACCGGCAAGTCAGAAAAGATAAGTTCTCAGAATCCTGATTTGTTGTTGGTTGTTGTTTTTGGAAGCCGAAGATTAAAATTTTGGAAAAAAAGAGATCGAATCTTGGCAAAATCTATTGAAAATCAAAGAGATTTGAAATCTATTCACCTTCTCCGACTGTTTCTCTGTCTTCTCCGTCTGCTTCAAGCCTTCGAAGACTACATTGAGAAGAGAAAGAGGTCGCGTGGAGAGGAAGAAGCCTCAAAGCCTTCGAAGCATCCCATGAGTTCGCTGTTGGTCCGGTAGGTACCATGATTCTCTCTGTTTCTCTTCCTTAAAGCCCCGAACCTTTTTTTTTTGTATCGGACCAAAGCGGAAAGCCTTCTTCCCCGATCTCCCTGTTTCTCTTCCTCGAAAGCCCGAAGTTTTTTTTCTTTTTTAATTAGACTGAATTCGTCTTTTCGATCTCCTTTTCTCTCTTCTCCGAAGCTGCCGATCTCCCTGTTTCTCTTCCGATCTTCCCTGAAGCTACCTGCAATTTTTTTTTTTATTGGACGGAAGCTCTCGGTTATGGACTTATGGTTTCTCGAAGCTTCTAAGGCGAGTGGCTGGTCCTTGTTTTTTTTAATCGGAGCTTGGGCTGGTCCCGTCACCCCTTGTGTGGTCCTGTCGTAGCTAACAAAAACCTCTTTGGGTTTTGTGTAAATCATGAAACAAGATCTCTTGTGTGGTCCCATGCCAACCACTTAACAAAAAAAACACTTTAACAGGATTGTATTGCTTTTTTACAATTTATTTTTTAATAGATATTGATTTTTTTAACAAGGATTGCCTTATTTTTAAATGGTTCAATTTTTTAATAATTCTTATTTTTTAACAGGGATTGACTTACATGCTTTACAGTGGAATTCTTTACTATTGTTTATTGAATAATGACACTTAGAAGAAAACTAATTAATATTATATTTTCATCATTTTTATAATGTTAATTTTATGTTTATGCTAATATCTATTGTTTATAAAAAACTGAATTTATTATTGAATCTTACGATCGAGTCACGATTTGAGTCGCGATTCGAGTTAAGGCATGGACGATTCACGAGTCGAATCCTGATTTGACAACTATGTTCGGATCTACCAATTTAATTTGATCATTTATCCTTTCCATCATGTGATACAAGAAGTTTATCTGAGGGTATCTTTTACTGTCCACGGTTCGAAGCATCTCATATAAAGGCTTGCTTGATTGCTTTCATCGTATTCTCGGTCCGCTGCCAAAATGTATGTCTTGTCACTAAGTTTTCATATTGCTCCCCTCAGTGCCTGTCTTGACATATCTCCTCTTACCACTTTGGACTGACAAACATCTGACATAAATATACTTTCTTGTAAATAAGGCTATCAAGTGCTATATAATTTGTAGTGAACTGTATGACTCCGATCTCAATATGCCTCTCCCAATATATTGATAGGACCGATGTGTGATTGTAAATGAATTTAGTAATAGTCTGCGCTGAGTCCAGTATTTTCTACTCCCTATTAAGCTTCCCAATGTCCATCAAGATCAGATCGATATAATGTGCAGTATATGGTGTCCAGAATATATGTGGTCGTTGTTGCATCAGGATCTCCCCTGAGGCTTATACTGTGGCCCATTATTGGTGATAACCTGTACGATGTTTTGCTCTCTGACTTGATCAATCATGTCCTCCATCAATCTGGGGATATACGGGACATCGTGCATTTGATCTGAAGCATTCATAGATTTCTAAAAAATATTTTTCCATCATAATATATCAGAAAGTTGATGCTCCGCTTCATAGGACCTGTCCAATCATCATACATCATCATAAGTCCATATGTTGGCCACTTATTTTGATAGAATGCAACCTATTTCTGTAGTTTCTCATTTTTTTCAAGAAGCTTACTATAGATGTCCTTGAGTCCTAAAGGTACTACACCTAGATCGGTAGTTTATATAGATGCAATGGTAAAGTGATAATATGTGTTGCCTGCCGCATGCGCTGGGAGTAGCTGAAGTGAAAATTAGGATGCAATAGCTTACCACATATCTTTCTTCTTGTCCTTTTTTAACATGCTATCAGTCTTCTGTTGCTTGAAATGCCTGCTTGGGAAGGCGTATGGATCTAAGACATCGATAGTGACTCCAACTGGAATCTCTCTAGAAGATTTTTTTCTATCGCCAAAAGCTCCTAACATAGAAGCAATACAGCTTGTGCCTCTACTGATGAGCTCTTTAACTGAGTAGGTCCTCCTAAACTCTGACTCTTATGCAGTGCTCGTAGATCCTGATCCCGACTCATAAATTGATGGTTCAAATTGAGCTCTATGTTTGGCCGACTCCTCAAGCTGCCATTGATTTTCCAAGTCCGCATTAATGGCAGTTTGGATCTGTGCCTTATCATTTGGAGCGAATGCTTTCTCTGTCCTTAGAGTGATAGAAAGGTGACTACGTGGCTCAATGGTCTACCTTTGCATTTTTTTCGAGGTCTTCCCTTCACTGCTTTGAAATTAACGTAGTATTTTTTTATCAGTTGACGGATCTCTTGTGAACACTTTCGGCACATAGTTAAATTGGGATAACTGCCAGCCAAGTATTGCTTCAAACTAGTTATCCCTTCTTTCTTGAATTTTGTGTTGTATCAATTGTATTTCCAATGGTGCCAAGCCGAGAGCATCTATTTATGATCCTAACCAATATCACGCACCGGCTCTTTTTTTAATGGATTCATTCTTGAAGGTTGAACAATCACAACAGCTCAACAATTACATAAAATAGTAAAATTTCAGTCTCTTATTTTTTAAAAAAATTTAATTAATTTTATATTTTAAATATTTTTAATTAAAATATTATAAATTTAAAAATTATGAAAATTAATTTGATCTTAGATCTACGTAGAATCATACTACAGATGCTATATATATTTTTTAAGATTGTGGACATGGATGAAATGCTATTCGTTTTCTAATTTCATTCAAATTTATGCCTCGGCTATTATGCATATGATACATCAAAATTTTGATAAACAGACATCGAATTTATGTTGAAAATAGCTTGTAAGTTCCTAAATAATATTTTGATTTAACAGTTAATTTTAAATTTTTAATAATTTTATTTAAAATATATTTAATTAAAATTATATAATTAACAAACATTAGTGATTTCGGTGTCATTATGTAAATCATCCATATATCTCCAATATGTAATGAAATTATACCAAAATCAAAATTTTAGCATGATCTTTTTTGTTTTTCAATTTTCATGAATTTTGAAGTTGAGAAAAAAAGAGAGGAATAGGAGAAATCGAAGTGAGAGATAAGCTCACAACCTCTATTTGATGAGTTCTCCTCATTTTGCACCTTGTACTGTAGAAGGGGGGAGTTCTGTTTGGGAATGAAAATAATGAAAGAGAAGTCTCTGACTTATCTTTCTCCTACAGTCTTTCACTTAAAAGATTCCGCAAGACCCCCACTATAGCCAACAGCAAAAAACAAAAAAATCGAAATAGGACCGGCTCGGCCCCAAACTATATTGAACCGTGTAGTTCAGGAAGCTTGGATCGGTTCGCGCTGGTTTGGCCCTATTTTGATTTTTAGGGCCGAACCGATCCGATTCCACGCCCGTTCGGCTTGGTATGGGCTGAACCAGGTAGTTCAGTCATGTTTGGCGAACCATTTTCACATCATAGTCTTTTGGATCCATGGACTCCGCATCCAAGATCATGTTTCATAATTATAATTTCTGAAGTGAAAAAAATATAGTTATCAAACATGCATTGGACCAGCTGGTCAGACAAGAGAGTTCATAATTGGAATGGACATGCTTGTGACCCAGTGAAAACCAGGTTAAACTAGCGAGAATTTAAGAAATGGGTGACCTAGGTGGATTTTGAGAAACTCGGATTTTGGATTTTTTTCTTCATTTTGGATTAAAGTACTGGAGCATGGATGTGATCCTTTGACCAGCTTAAGTATTCAAGAATGAGACATATTACTAGATTGATTTGTTTTCAAGAGACATTATACGTATACTACTTTTATGTATTTAAATACCAAGAATAAACTTGGGACCCTTTAAATCATGAGTTGCTTCAAGCAGTTTGATGATGTCGATAATTAATTTTTTCCTATTGGTAAAACTTGAAAAATATAATTCAGTTTTTTTCTTTTTGGGTGGTTTGAAGTATATAATCAATGCTACCTATTAATATCAAATGCACTGCATAACTTCAGATTTACAACTTAACAGTACACTGGTGTGTTGCATAGTAATAACACAAATAAAATAAAAATCATGATGATGACTTCATAATGGACATGTCACTATGTGTTCATATTAATGCCCTAAGTATTGTATGTACACAACCATTACCATTGGAAAGAAACTAAGACCATATGGAATATCATGAAATTTAACTTTTGTCCAGTGTCAATGTTTTTTTTCTTTGTTATTAATATATTCAATCCATAAAGAAGACATTCAAATTCTTATGAAGAAAAATCCAAAAAAAGGTGAGAAAGATGTCTAGACCATCTTAACTATAAATAAGAACTAAAAACCATCAGAATGGGATGTATAACTGGCAATGTAATGTTCCCATAGAAAACCAGCATTGACCCTCAAGATGCCAAAATTGCTTTGACCAGCATGTACTGACCATACTGGTCTACATGGTCTGTACCAATTGCTACTGATAGTCCATGCCAATTCATGCCATTTTGTACTGGTTACTTTTCATTTGTTGATTCTGAGGTGTTGGTACATACAGACCATACCGGTACCATAATAATGTAAAATTCTTTGCCATGGTCAAATACTGTTTAAATTGGAGAAGGAAGATGCAAGTCTTCCCCACTCTGTACAAGGCTAGATCGATTTATATTGCACAGCTATGTGTTGGTATGGATGAACATACATTCGTATGTGCTGTTATTCAGAGCTTGGATGTTCGCACTGCTATACCGTGTTGATAAGTTGGGCTAGCTTTTGGACAGTTGGGTTCATTGAAATATTTTCCCAGGGGACCGTAAACCAAAGTATAATGATTTACAAGTTGTTTCCAACATTATGGACGAAAAATGCTGAAAAGAGCAAGTAAATATCTAAAAGGCAAAGCTGGATAAACAAGAACAAATTGATCATATAGCCTCATGATTGGTTCTTAGGTGATCTGGTAGTTGGTTTTTGATTACCTGTGCTTATAGCTGTATTCAATGAGATTTTGGATCTGACTTTAGGATCTAAACCAGTCCCAATGGCTAACCAGACTCAACTTCTAGAACCCAACCCAAGATCATGGGTTGCCTAAGATGGCTTTTAAAAATAAACTGGAAGACTGGGATGGACTCATGCACATTAATATACGAAGAACATGCATTTTATAGATCTGAAATGTTACTTCACTTTGGATGGACTTAAGGTTACAGAGGACAAAATGAACCAATGAAATATTATGTAATATTTCTTAAATGTACTAAATTAATTTTCCTTCATTATTTCCTGGCTGGTTTTATTTCATTTTCTATCTCTGACATTTAACTTGCTGTATTATCTGTGTGTTTTTTAATTATATCTTGCTATTCTAATTTCTGGGGAAAAACGGTTATGATCTTCCTAAACTTATGAATGGTGTGTCAAAAATACTAATGGATTTTTATGTGATAAGTTTGTCAAAAAGCACACAATTCATTTGTTCTGAAGGAAAGATGGGGCAAGCCTAATCACAGCATTTTAAAATGTGGTTGAGTGGTTGCATATGCCCCTAGACATGCAGATGTGGCTTGTTGAGTGCACTGCATTGGTGTGTGTGGCTGCATATTGCAGCTACTTGTCGAACCTTGCCTAATTGCTTTCATTAAGAAAATGAAAGGAGAAAAGGAAGGTAATCAATAATGCAAGGGAGAGACAGAAAAATATATAAAAGAGATAAAAGAGCAAAAAGTGCAAAGGAATAGAGGGAGAGAATAAGAAGAGAATGAAACAAACAAGGGAAGCTAGAGAATGGAGAGGGAATATTTTGTAATTTCAATGGAGCAAATTGATCCAAACATTAAGCAAGAAGCTGACAGAGTTGAGAACTTCCAGCTCTAGAGAAGCCTTGAGGGTTTGGTTTATTTTTATGTATTGGGTTGTTGGCTCCTTTTGGAGAACGTTGCATTGGTCTTTCCAAATTTTTCTTCTTTTGAACTCAATTTTATGATTCCTTTTCTGGGATTGCTGCATTTTCACCATTACATTTGTGCTTTTTGAATAAGATCACCCTAATGTGTTATTGATGCTCATCTTATATGACATGCTAGATATTGTAGTGATCTCATAAACTTTATGTAGAACACCCTTCTGTATCTTAGCATTTTTCTGTCTTTTTGACTGAAAGTGGCAACAATACTTACAATAACCACTGAATTAGTTATACTTCGTTTTTTTTTTTTGATATTATACAATTATTACACATATAATTTTAAAAATCTAGTTAAAATGGTTCTTTTTAGAGTTTCAATGATAATGTGGTTGGAGAAGTATACAAAGTTTTCATCATCCAAATAACTAGGGACCTTTATGTTTATGTACACGCAGTTGGAGCTTGAATATTGTTGTGTGAGGTCAGTGAATCGCCGGAATGGGAAGAAGATGCAGAGGGTTTGGGTTCACGGAAAGTTCCAAAAACCCATTCCTACTTCATTTTGACAGGTGCTCAAGGTAGGTTATTATGAAAAGAATGCAGGATTGTTTTCTTTCCTTTTCTTCAGACTTATTTGTGAAAATTATTTGAGTAGCCATGCTACTAAGTTGGGAGTTGAATTATGATTAGGTGTATTGATATTTTCTAGATGATCTTTGGATATCTAATTAATCACATGGTTTTTTGAATGCATTTTGCTAATTTAATGCTGGAATATCAATTTTTTGAAAAAAAAGTGGGCCAATTGAAGACTTAAAATTATCATAGTGACAAAACATATTATAGTTTTTGCTTCAATGTAAGGACTCATAAAAGATAAATAGGCTTTTGCTTTAGTATTTTAATAGTTGGGACCTGCATATTAGACAATATGAATACAAATTTAATTATATGATCTTTAATAAAAAGTGATGGATAGCCATTGTACTTGTATGAAACCTCAGATGGTGCAAAATCATTTAGATATGAAAATGAGAAAAAACTCTTAGGGGATGTGTGTAGATTCTATTAATGTTGACAATGAGATATCATAACGTGTAATTATGAGATACATCTGCTGGCCAATTAATCTTTCAACTATTTAAAGCATGTAAAACTTATTCTTAATCATAAATATATTTTACCCAAAGGATGGTTCTAAGCAAGGTACTGTTAGAATGAGATGGTACGGTCAATACCATACTATTCCTGTAGGATTCTAGCACCAGGATGCTCCCAAGTTGTCGAAACACATAAAACCTAAATGTCCTAGATGGGTTAGGTCCGTAACCACTGGTACAGAGCCGGTGTCTATGCTGGGGGGCAATACTTAGTGATCTGTGGTCCCAAGACTGAGGTTGTAGAGAGATGGGGGACGATATACATACACACACACACACACATACATACATATGTGTGTGTGTGTGTATGTGTATGTATATGTATGTGTGTGTGTGTGTGTAGAGAGAGAGAGACACACACACATTATTTATTATTGTTG
>KE505012.1:0-13199 GCA_000441515.1 Elaeis oleifera | reverse complement strand
ATATATATATATATATATATATATATATTCGGAATCTATGGTTGATTGGATTAACATCCAATAATCAAGTACAAGAAAGGCAGAGCTTGTGCTTTTCAGAAGAATTTACATATGCCAAAACAATTTAGTAGAACAATAATTTATTCAAACATTTTAAAGAGAATAAATCAACACGCAATGTTGAAAGAGAAGCATCTGGTGTGGATCTTTCGTTTTTTCCATGGTCTGCATCATAGATTTTTGACGGCTTTCTAGAAAAGGAATACTGTTTTCCTGGTGGTTCAACCACTAGACCACAATGCTTGCGTCAGCAATGGTGGACCAAGTGGTAGAGTAATTGCTGAATGGATAACAGCAATGCAATATTAGAGGCCATATATTCAATATGTCCAGCGATGGAATGCTGACAGATTCAACTCAATAATTTTCTGCGCCCGAGTCATACACGAAGCTACATTTCCTTGTTTACACTTGATGAAATAAACATTTTAATTTAGTAATATGCCAATAATCAGTACCAGATTAAGTTCTGACAACAGTAGCTATAATTCCACAAACAATGAATGCTGGATCAGCCCAGACATCTCAATCTTCAACCAGAAAGACATTGAACCTTCAAGATCTCATATGTTTACATATAGTTTGCAAGGAAAATAATATACACGAAGTTATTGTTGCAAAACCTCATTAGTAGGACCAATAGTTTTCTCGAGTCATTGTAAAGCTAACAGTAGTAGCCTAACAGATCATGCAGAACCCTACTTGGTCAAGTAGTATATAAGCAAGAAGACTGCCAAAAAGGATGCAACAAGTGTAGCCATTCTGCGACTCGATTTTTTCTCGAAAACCTGACTCAGAGAACTGATGTCCTCAGCAACCTGATAAAAGAAGAGCCAAAGCATAGGATAAGGCCAAATTAATTTACCATCTTGAAACGATCAACTGTTCCAGAAAGAACACCTCTTGAAGCATCCATATCATGGCCCTAAAATCGACCAGAAAATGTTAGTGGATTATCCTTACAAACATGTATTAGAGTGAGGGAGGGGGGCGCAGAGACAGAGAGAGAGAGAGAAAGAGAGAGATGCAGGTGGAAGCTCCACTGCAATACCATTCTGTCCAGCAGGCGATTATGCGTCTCAACTTCTTCATTTATATCACCCGTCAACTGTCACACACCAAGCATTTCAATGACAATGCAGGAGATTACTCAGACAATGCATTTTGTGATTACTCAGTCACACATGAAATGAGGCATAGAAATAACATAAAGAAACAGAATGCCAATTCCAAATATCAATGTGAATCAGGCTTTTCAAATTTGTCAGATTAAAGGGTCATTCAATATATTCTTATTATGAACAGAAAATATTGCAGGATTTATTGTATTTTAAAAGAAACAAGAGGAAAACATGGAAACCTGTGTAAGATGACTTCAAGATTTAGTAAAAACAGCACTCTGGTTTAAAGAGAGAATCAGATTCCCATGATCCAACCATCAAACTAGTAACTTAGATAATCTTTGTCCAGTCGTATTAAAAATATACATACCTCATTTCAGAAAATTTTGCTTCACGGAAATTGCAGAATCATGGTATTATTAAAAAATTATTGAAGGTACATAACCAAAAACTCATTTCTCTACTTCATTAGATAAAACATTGCGAGGCTGTGCATGATGGTACACCTAGATTACAGAAAGTCACATTAACTATTGTTTTCAACTACTTACGTTATTGAACAGTTGATCAGCTAGTCCTTTAACAGAAATTCTCACATTTGTTCGGCTGAAATCGAGCACAAGTGAAACCTTTTGCTTGGTTAAAATCAGAAAAATAAAAGCATTTCTCAGTTACAGTTGTTTAGCTTAAGTTGATATCAGGTTATTTCCCTTCCATTGCATTATGATCCAAGTAATATTCTTGGTTTTCAACGGACACTTCTTAATTGCTTTCACTTCATTTTCATATGAAACATGGACATGGGTATACATACCGACATAGTATAGTACACAAGGTTCGCTATCTCGGTATCAGACCCCACACTAGTACCATCTTTTTACGATGTCGGTACATGGTATGGACCAGTACGATAGTGCCATTATGGTATGATGCATCCCACATCAGGCAGTACGGCAAACATGATAATACAAGTACATCAATAAGGCAAACTCTTGAAAAATAGTACATAATATGGCCATGCTATGAGAATAAATACATTTACATTTTTACATATATGCATTAAAAAAATAAAGCACAATAAGTTATCAAATAACAAAGTCACAATAGCATTAACATCTATAAACTCCATCTCTGTAGACCAGATTCAAACTTCATATGATAATATCAACATTGCAAACTTGAAGCTAACCATTCATCATTGAGGATAAAAAATTCACTGACAGAGCAAAAGAGAGAACAACGCCTCATATATTAAGGTATCAAGGAAGCATCTCAAGTGTACCTAGGAATATCTAATGTCTTTTAATTCAAAATAGGGTACCTAGAAATAAGTATCCAGCAAGTGTACTAGAAGCACCCAACAAGTACTGCCATCCAATACACATCCAAAACAGACACAACATGCGATTCTGAGAATCCATTCTTCAAAGATTTGTATAAGCATCCTTTAGAAGGATGCCCATCCAATGTTTGCCTTCTCGATACCATATCCCGTACTGCTACCATCTCGGTACAGTGTCGGTATACCTAGTATAGGGGTCGGTTCAGGCGTACTGATACTCGGTACGCCCTCATATTGCATACCCGTATAGGATGGTATGGTCAGTACACACTAATATCAATCATAAGGCATACCATGCATCCAATAATGTCGGCCGAGTCTATATTACCTCAAAACAGCCATCAGATTTAACTCCCAAATATTTGCATTCACCTAGGTTGAGGGCTACTCCCTCAAAACCTAGGAGCCATATTTGCTATTAATGAAAATTGATAATTGAATAGACAAAATTCTGTTTCTTCAAAAAATATGCACCTACAAACAATGTATCTAATTATCTTCTTGATGTCTCACCCACCTCCCCATGGATGGTGCATCATCTCTAAAGATATCTTATTTGAGGGAGCCATATTTGCTGTTGATGAAATTGATAATTGAATAGACAAATCCTGTTTCTTCAAAAAAATATGCACCTACAGAACATTGTGTCTAATTATCTGCTTGATGTCTCACCCACCTCCCCATGGATAGTGTGTCATCTCTAAAGACATCTTATTTCACTCTCACTCATACCAAATGACCCTCCAAAATACCACCAAGGGTCTATTTGGACAGTTAGAATTTTGTAATATTAAGAGGTTATATATTTCAGTTTTTCATCTTATGGGATGAACCTAAAACGTCATAAAAGAAAACTTGATAGGTTTTTGATACAGACTTATAATGGGATACAGTATCATAAATAATAGTTGCATGTAGAGAAAAGCAACTCAACGAAGTAGCATGCTACAGCAAAAAGTTCAAACCAGACATATCTTAGCAATTTCAACATAAATCTCAAAAGAAAAAAAATGTGGGGGGGGGAGAGACTGAGTTGGGGTTAATGGTGGTAGTGGTGAGCCTATGGCAAATAGAGGGACAAAGGTGGAGCAACAAGGAGGTAATGGCAAGGTTTTTATCTCCATCAATATCTGAATCTGCAAGTGTTCGGGCCGATCAATACAATATATAGGTAATTCTTAGCCCTGATTAACTTAAACGACACAAATTAATAAGTTCTAATATATAGGCCAGTACAAAATCAATCTATTAATCAATATTTTTCAGTTACCCTTTACTTCATTAAACAGGGATTTTAATTGATAAATCACAAAATAATGCTTAACTTTTTTTTTGCTAATTCCTCATTCAACCAAGATTTTAGTATCTCAACCCTAAAATATAAGTTGAGATCCTAAAAAATCTCAGATTTTTCCAAATATTCCCACCTTCCAACTTGGTAAGATAAACCACGACTTCAATTTATCTGTCTTGAGAGCCTACTAAGATGATTGATAGGTTAGCAT
This sequence comes from Elaeis oleifera, assembly GCA_000441515.1. Taxonomy (NCBI): domain Eukaryota; kingdom Viridiplantae; phylum Streptophyta; class Magnoliopsida; order Arecales; family Arecaceae; genus Elaeis; species Elaeis oleifera. Next base: position 9,171 of record KE505012.1, on the reverse strand, counting down.
TTTTAAAAACCTTGGGTAATGATGGCCTGGGACAGTCATGGTGGGATAAAAGGTAGGGGAGAGGAGAGATAAGAGTGCCGTAGCCTACCAAACTTGGGTGAAGCAAAAATTGCAATTGCCATAAAGATGAGGCGAAGAGGTGAAATGGCATGCCACGGAGATAGAAGAGACAAGTGACTTGAGAGGTCCCTGATCATTGCAAAAGCAGTCCTTCAAAGGAATTTTTCTTTGTCATGCAAGATCGTATAATTCCTATCATTTGTCAATCCTCACATTTGGATAACCAAACAAACAATTCCATTCACTATAGGATTCTTGGGATCCCTAAGGTTAGGAATCCAATGGGATTCTAATGCATCCAATCATCCCTGGACAATCCTACATGGTAAACTCTTCAAATTGCTAATGGTCTGTAGAGGCATATGACATTTTGAATAACTAATAAAAAGATGAAATTTTCTGTGCTACCTCATTAGAAAATAAAATTGTTTAGACTTCTCGATCATTTTTTCCAAACTAGTTTGGGATTAAGGCTTAGTTGAGTACTTCTCGATCATTTTTTGCACACAATACATGGTTGAGTGTTTTATTTACTTTTTTCTTTCAATATTCCTCATGAAGTAGTCTTCTTAATGATTGTAAATTAAAAAGAAATGTTAAACCTATACAAAATCCTACTTTTTTTAGCAGAAAGAATGGATTTGGAGATGCCTACAACAACATTTGTAAACTTCAGCACAGATTTTATAGATGAAACATGGTCCATACCCCTCATATGCCTATTTTACCTGAAGAATCTCATGACAAATTAATGAAGCTCTTTCAGCCCTTCAAACTCATTAGCTTTGAAGTCACCCTCAGCTATTTAATTCATTGAATATTAACACTTTCTCTTATATTATCCATAAATTGCAAATCTAAAAAGTTTCATCATCAATCCTCATGACTACTTACTACGTAACAATGGGTGCTTCCATGAAATCTTTCAAGTTACTTAAAGCATTTCTCATTCCTCAACAGAGCACGACGTCCAAAAGTCTGCAATGATGTTAATTTCCTCCTACTTTGCATCAACGATCAAATTCCCTAAATCCTCCGCTCTGGTGCCAAACCCCAGTGCCTCTTACAAGTAAACCAGCAGAGTTGCTAGGATTGCTTCTAACTTCCCTATTACCAATTTTTAGTCTGCTACCTCTTCTTGTTGCAAAACAAAAATCCATTTTTCAAATAGGATTTCTGTTCTTTGTGCATTGTTCAAGTAAAGACAAAATGGTGTTTTCCCACCCAAAAATCATCACAAGTAGGTGAATTATGACAGCAATGAGCATAAAGTATCAATCTGTAGAGAAAATATAACTTATGTTCCACTTGTCTACCTAGGATCATAAATAGAATAAGGCTTTCTTGAAGCTCCTTGAGGAAGACTGCCATAGCTAGAAATTCACCTTGCATTTAGGAATGATTGCCAATTAGTTAATCAACATATCTATATTTACTTAGTTTTGTGCGATGTAAGATGTTTATGTAATAGGCTTACCAAGCCCTTCCCTAAAGTAAAGAATATAGAGAAAAAGGACTCTTTTGCCTTCACGAAAATAATTTAGCATAGCCCATAAAAGATATCAATAATGAAAATCAAAATTAAAAGATTTCACCCACCAGATTGCCCTAAGAACATCACTTATTACTAGCCTCTCTTTTATAAGGTACAAGTTGGAGGTTTAGTCAAGTCTACCATATCATTAACCACTAAATTTTGCATTAAACAAAGTCTACTTTCTTGAATCCAAATGCTCACATCATATCAATAGCCTATTGATATGCTTCAAGTTTGTTTTAATTTATGGGAGAACAAGGGTGGTGGGCCTTCAAATACTTGGTTGTCTACCCTCTCATTTGATGAGTCGAATTTGTGGTGTACTAATGCTCACATCCTTTGCCACCTTACATGATATTGCTTAATGACTCCAGCTAGTATGAACATGGTGCTTGGTCAAACTCAAACACTAATTTGCTTGACTTATTGTGTAGACTGCATCGAGCAACACTTCCATCATCATAAAATTGCAGAAAATGGGAATCCTTTTAGCATCGTCTTATCTCATTCATCTTTATATGAAGGTATGTGTTGCAAGAGCAATGGTCCACTGATCAATTCTGAAAACCCAACCACAGAGGCCCGCAAAGATTTTGATCATAGCTCACTAGCTTCACCTCATGCTTACCATTTTGACTATGGAGGCCCATTTTTCATCAAACTCTAAAAACTGTCTCAGTTAGTAGGAGTAATGTTTGCCAAACTGAACTAAATTGAGAGGTTCAATCTATACCTAACTAAACCAACACCAAATCTAGATAATTCGGCTGTTTGGGTTGATTCAGCTTATAAAACTTCCCGACACATTCTCACACTCGCTCGACTGCCCTTGCTCACTCTCTTTTCCCCTCTTCAACACCGACTGATGCTAACCGATGCTGTTTGGCACGTCCAACTGTCCCCAGCAATGAGGTAAGCCTCCCCCCCCCCCCCCCCTCTCTCTGACATAGCAGGACAGGAAGAAAGGGTGATTTGATCATCGGGATTACACTTCAAAGATTAACATGAATTGAAGCAAACTATATTGAACAACCCTTCTTTAGTGAAGGAGAGCCTCTCAAAGACATTCTATTAATAAGTCAAAAAGGCTGACCCATGCAACGTTTAGATGCATCTATAGGACATAATCCCTAAAGCTAATTGCGCATTGAACCCAATATGGAATCATACTCGAACAAGGACTCAACAATAAGGAAACATGCTAGAATTATTCTACTACAAACATCAAACCTGGCTAAAATTCTATATTGTTCCTAATGGAAAATATTTGCTCATTGAAGCCCTCGCCAACAAGTCCACTAGCTTCTAAAAAGCCTGGCATGGTCCAACTAGTCACAGTATATGTTGGCTGCACCCTATGTAGGGATGGCAATTTACTCCGCCCCATCAGGTACCCAATCCGACCCAACCCTAATGGGGTAGGTTTCATCCTACCCGTAGCGGATCCGGGGCAAGCACCGGTAATGGTAAAACCTGTCTCGAATCCGACTTAAATATATATCTCTTCACAAATCCCCTCGCCGCCCTTTGTCCTAGTTGCTCCACCCGAAATAAGATTGAACACGTAAAAGTTACATGTTATGATGCTTAGTTGTTCATTTTTTAGTTGATTGCTTTTCTCAGCTTAAGGGGCATTTAACTTCTTAAAGAATAATATGTTTATCTGTTATATTTCTATTATTGTTGAAAATTTGGTTTATTATGTTCTCTGTCTTCAATTCTTATTTGTTTAATGTTATGTGAAGTATTAAGATAGAAGAAGAATGATTGCTGTCTCAGTGATTGAGCAGTTGGTGACTTACTCCAAGGGCACCCGTTTGATCCTGAATAGAGTGTTATTTTAGATAATTTTTTATTGGGTATCCAGATCCAAATCCCCCCCCCAAAAAAAAACTTCAAAATTCAGATTCAAACCAGATTCGGCAAAATTCACGAATGCATACCTGAATCTGAATCCAACAGATTCCGGTATTCTAATTTCAATCCAATCCGAACCGGATGTGAAAATGGATACAGTCGGATAATAACCTAATCAATTGAAGATCTGATTTTTGAATTATTCAACACTATCCTTTACCAAAGAATTCAATTCTATGGATAATGACCTGATCCACATTTTTTCAAATCAACTGATGATCTTTCATCTCTTAAACTGCAGATCTATGAAAAAGCAAGTAGAAATCTTTATAAGATTTCGATTTTTCACCCCAGGCATCCTAATTTCTCATGTTAGACAAGCAATTCTCCATCAACATGATTCACATCACTTGATCACAGTGACTTAGGATGCTTCAACTTTGGAATGTGTTAAATGACCAATATAAAAGAAATCCTCAAGAAACTTCCTCTCCTCATCCACTCCAACATTACCAAGTATATGTAAAATTTATCTACAGAAAATTTTTAGTTAAGCATCATTAAGGAGATGTTCTATTCCACACCTCACTAATTTCTTATATTGCTTTCTTCCACCAGTAATTGAAATGTCACCTCATGATGGTAAGAGGAGTGTTGTGCTGCAACCCGCACTATTTGCAGTGGCTCCATCTTAGTAATGCATTCGTACTGTAGGATTATAAGAATGAGTTTCCTTTCCACTCACTTACATACATTATTGATTATTCTAATCGTTTTTGGAAATCCTTGAGGAACAAAAAGACAATGATCCAAAGTACGCCTAAACACAAATACATGGTAACTCTACCAATTGCATGCTATCCGATAACGATCTATAGAGTTCAACTTGACAAAGTTAATTAATCATCCACTTCTTAGCAAAATCCAAAAAGAACTGAGGAAGGCAGTCACATAGATATGGCATAAAACAAAGCAATCATAAAAAACTAGACCAAACAAGGAGTGCCTCACCTGTTTTAAAAGCTTCGCTATGATGCTTTCAGAAGTCTATATAGTCCCTTTCATTTTATAAAATCAAGCTGTTTCTAAAGGAGTCAATGGTCAAGATTGCTCAATTGATAATCAAATGCGGCCAGTTAAGTCAACTGATTGCAATGCTACCAACACTTGGATCACTCTCTCCTCAGTCTTGATCAGCCCCTACCCCAAGCCAATTCTCTCTCTCTCTCTCTCTCTCTCATGTGCTCACCTAGGATTTCACCACATTCTAAACCCATAATGCAAACACTAGTGGCCATCATGATGATCCCATAGTCTCCCTCTTCTGCCTCTTACTTAAGGTCATCAACATTACCTCATTGCATCATGCATAATTCAGTGGAGCAGGGAAGGTAGCACAGGTGAAGACTGCAAGGAAGGAAAAGCGGGGAGGTGCCATCAAGAGGGAGGAACATAGGGGATGATGAAATAGCAGATAAAGAGAGGGCGGTGATGGAGAGATATCGGTGTCAGTAACTTGGAGCACGAAACTATGCAATGGAGAGGAACAATAATAAAAAAATGCAACTGGTTGCTGATTAATTCCCCCAAATGCCCCTCACTAACTAATGGTTAGGATTCGATCTGCCTGTCAAATAAGAATAGCAAAAATTTTAACATAAAATACAGAAAGGTCGACGAAACGTGATGCAGAATATATCAATCATATAAAAGCACCAAAGACTTGTTCATAAATCTAAAATATGGGTATATCCTATTTAAGAATCATGGTATTAACATTCAAGCCAAAGCTACCTAATCGATGTTACTCAAATGCATGAAACAAGAATCAAGTGCCCACATGTCCCCCCAACAAAAAAAAAAAAATCGAGGAACCCATAAGAAATCCATCATAGGATACATATATATCTTATAGACACATGTATAATCATGCATTAGTGCATATATAAATAAGCAGCCACACAAATTAGGTCATAACAATAAAATGATAAAATCTTTGCTCATTATTATGCTAAATCTGATAAATGTAATGTCAGTGCCAAAAGTAGACATATAACAATATTGCTATCATAATAAATGATATGAGGCATCAAAGGGTGACATGTAGTGTCCCAAGTGTCTGAAACACCAGAAAACCCAAGATTTTGAAGTAAGCCTACCATTGTAACTGATACTCTAAAAACTATAGTAGGAAATAATTTATACTAAATAAGTGGAAAATATCTCCTAGGTAAATGTATTAGAAAATTGTCCATAAGGATGGAAGAATGGCTGTTGCAAACATATCATACCAATTGTAGTCTTATTCCTGATATAACTTACTCTCTTAAGAATGTTAACTCTATCTTGCAGCCCATCAATAGCTCTATCATTGTCAAGCTCATCAATTTCATTAGAGGAATAGGCTCGGATGCCACCTTCCTCAATGCCATCGAAAAGAGCAGCCCTATTGCTTCGATAATCTCTGCAAACAATCAAATCACCAATTAGAACAAGATATTATTTATGTTAAAGTAGAGCTGAACTCAGGAAATAAGATATTTTAGCTGAGAAGAAGTGCAGATCATGTCTGGAGAGAGTTTGGAAACATCTATGACCAATAGTTGGATCGAAAATTCAAGTTTATTTAAATACAGATAAAAATGCATTTCTGATTTTTATGGAATTCAGATGAACTATATTAATTTACATATAGTCTATCTGAACCTTAACGATTATGTATGTTAATTTGCCCATATGTTTTAGTTGGTAGAAAGCAAATTTAAAGAAATAAATCAATTTATAACCTCTATATGTAAATAAATAATAATAAAAAATACCAAGAATTTAATTGACCTTGTGTTTAATTAATATCTACACACACACACATGTATATAGACACACACATACTTACTCAGATGTAGACAGATGCAGATATTATGTTGTGACCTCCCTTTTCCTCTCATTTCCTACTTCTGCCACAATAATACACAAATGACCACTGAAATGGTATTGAATTTATACTGGGAAAAACAACAGGCATCTCAAGGTTCCAAAAACGAGGTTATGGTTTTTGTAGGTTGAGAATTTGTGGTTTTGGTTCTATGTTTAGCAAGTTTGCTCAAAACTTATTTTAAATATCAATTAAATCAGGCAAAAACTAAAAGGTTTAAAAATAAAAGAGCTCATTGTAAAGAATTGTTTCAGACTTTTGGATGTCTCCTTTTGGTGTTTTTCCAGTGAGAGAGTGAAAAAAAATTATCCAATAAAAAAAGTTTTAAAAATGCATATTTATCTCATAATTTATCCCAAATCTAAATGCATATGAGGCAAGGCAATGTAAAAAAAAAAAGGTTAGTAACACCCCTCCCTTCTAATCATGCTAAAATCCATATTATCCCAAATCCCAGAACATCTCAGTTTACTGCACAGAGGAAGTGCTTCTGAAATTGAAAAAATGAGGAAATGGCAAAAATTGGCATGGATAAGTCAAATAAATAATGAATGTCTCCCCTTAAGTTAGTTTGGTTCAAGACTCCCAAAGTAGCCATGATATGGATTTATTTTAAGAATGAGGACAAACCAAACATTTTGATTTCATTGAGGAGGTCCAAGCAAAACATCAAAACTTGACAGAAATGTGTACAATATTCTTGCTCCGATATAAAAACAGCAACATTATACCATACCAATACTAAGTTTCCAGCATTATTTTTTTGTCTTTTTCTAATTCACCATGCAACATCCAGCTCTGCTGCCAAAATCAGGTTAATCAAGTTCGTTTTAAAGACAGTAAAAAGCATTTGTATTTGGACTTACAAATTTAATTTAATGGGTTAATAAGAGGGCAAAAAGAAGAAGAAATGTTTAAAAGAATTCTGCTGAGCTGAGAACATATGCATTTAGCACTACAAGAAAAGAATTTCAGATTAGATATTTAAATATTCCAATCCATAAATCAAATCATGTTGTAAATATGAACTAACTAGAAAAGACATAGAATTCTTGATATGTGTATCAGAAATCTCAACAAAGTCAATCAGCATCAAATGACAATAAAAGCAATTCTGCTATCAGACAGACGGACAGACAGATAGACAGGCAAACAATCAGAGATTGGAGATGAACCTTCTTGAATTCATGACTCCACTGGATTCAAAGCACGGAAAATTTTGTCCACTTTTCTCTTCTTCTCTCCTTCTCTCCTTTAAATTTCCTTACATTTTTGTCATCCCTGCAGAAAAGCACAAATGCCTCGTTCGCCCTTTGGCCAGTTCAAAAGCTGGAAGGATACGCATTGTTATTTATTAAATGCTCACAAGCGTAAAACTGCATGTTAAGATGTAATTCTAGCTAACAATTATTCATTTAATATTGTGCAATCCAAAATGATTTAAGAAAACGCTGTTTTCCTGAAGGCTTCTCTCGTTCTTCCCCAACATAAAACAACACACTCCAAATAAAAGAAATAAAACGAATATAAGTTTTGTAAAATCCAGTCCTTTATATTATTGCACAGCCAGAGAAACTAAAATCCACAGAAAGCCTCAAGTGCTATAGAATTTCAAGTTGAGAAAAGAAAAACAATACTTATCTTTGAACCGAAAAAAACATACAACATCGCTCGGAGTTGTATTCAAGAAGAAATATCGGATCACAACACAACAGAAATCAAGCAAAACCACACCAAATTTCAGAAACTTTGCATCCCAGGTGTAATTCAATGCAAAAGCACTCAAAAGACCATCCAATTTATCTCTAAGTTTCATGAAACTTTCCTCGAGAAATCGAAATCAATTCCTCGGTTATGCAGAATGATTAATTATCATCAAGAATCAGAGCAAAACCTACTCCGCGATTCAAAGGCAATTTCTCTATCAATCTGTTCGAAATCCAAGATGGGAAAAATTAAAGAAAATAAGCCAAATACCAATAAAAAAGGGCATCAAAAGAACGACGGTGTATCTCTTTGAATGGAAACATCACTGGCGAAATCGAACCAAATTCCGCGATTCCAAAGCGAAAACCCTTCGATCTACCATCTGTCACGACAGAAGACACGAGCTGACCTGTGGATTGGAATGCTTCGATCTCGACTGAGGAGAGGGGGCTTGGATGGAGAGAGATAGAGGTTTAGGATTCGGTCCAAGAGGGCAGATCTCGGTGTCGGTGAGGAGGAGAACCGCAGAGAGGAGGGACCGGAGGAACCCCACCGTTCTTATGCGGACAATTTTACCAAGAATGATGACGTGGCACTAACTGCGCCACAGGTTTACATCGGAAAGTTGATTCACCTAATGCTTACTTCCAACGTGGCAGCATGATACTGGTAGAGACGGTAAAATAAGTCACGTCACGTGACGACTGGGCCACTTACCCGCTACCACGTAAGATAAGGGAAGCATGGGGAACAAGAATCGCGAGCGTTTGTCTTTTCAATGCCACGAGTACTTAGCGTCGCCAAAGGACGTTCTAAACTCGGATTCGGATGACTGCAACAAGGTGCTCTTTTCCTAAATAATATTAAATAATATTATTATAAAATAATATAAATTTAATTTATTTATAAATTGATGCAGAACGATAAAACGTCATTTCGAATGGTATTTTACCAACGTCATGTCATCACTCCAAATTTTTACGTCGGCATAAAAAAAAAAAAAAAAGAAAACGCCATTTGAAATGGCATTTTTAAAAACGCATTTTGAACGGCGCTTTTAAAAACGCCATTCAAAATG
>KE505011.1:765226-799602 GCA_000441515.1 Elaeis oleifera | reverse complement strand
GGATCAAACCTCATTGGATAATAGGCTTGATTGGATCAGGCGCTATTATCAAATAGCTTTCCTGAATCCTTCAAGAATCAATCCCTGGATCAATGGGGTTTTCATCTAACTAATTGTGATTCAATTGGAGCCTAATAATTGGACTAAGATCCAATTAGTTAGTTTATTATATCTAATTCCTAAGTTAGTTAGAATTGGATCCAAGAATTAGTTAGAAATTGAACCAAAATCTTGAATCCTATTGAGAATAGGACTAAACCCAAACCCATGTGATATTTATCTACGCGCCCCATTCTCTTTTTAACATGAAAAAAACCTAATGCCCCATATGAGCTGCCACCCCCTTCTCCTCTTTTTCTCCCATACGTGAAAAGAAAGGAGGCGTCGTTCCTTGGTTGCCACCCTAAAAGAAAAGAAAAGGAAAGGAGGGGTTGGATGCCCCAACATCCTACACGCCAACATCCTATTTCTCCTCTTCTTTTGATATATTTTCTAATCCTTTTCTTGATGATTTTTAGATATTAAAAAGAGACTTTTTTGCTGGTTATACAGTAGAAAATTAAAGAAGAAAAGTTCTTCCCAAGGAGAGAAAGATCAAGAAAGAAGATGGGTCTTCTTTCTTGCGGGCAGCCTTGAAGAAGGAGTTTTCTTTAGATTTTTTTTTAATTTTTTTTCAAATAAAATCAGATTAGATCTGATTTTTAACATGTAGATTTAGAGGAGCAATACTAGAAAAAATCTGATTTGGTTGGAGGCTTCTTGAAGTTTTAGATCAAGAAAGAAGGTGGGTCATCTTTCTTGCGCGCAGCCTTGAAGAAGGAGTTCTTCTTCTAGATTTTTCTTCTATTTTTTTCTAAAATAAAAATCAGATTAGATCTGATTTTTAACATGAGAATTTGGAGAGGAAATATCAAAAAAATCTGGTTGGACGTTTGGGGCTTTCTTGAGTTCTTGATCAAGAAGAAAAAGGGAGAAGAAGAGAGAAGAACGGTTCTTCTCTTGGATTCTTCTTTTGAATTTTTTTGGATCTCAAGATTTTATGTGATTTTAATATGAGAAATCAGATTAGATCTGATTTTTATCATAGAAATTAGAGAAGAAAAGTTCTTCTCAAGGGCGTGAAAGAAAGAGAAAAAAGTTCTCTCTTATATATGGAAAATTGAGAAAAAAGGGTTCTTTTCTTAATCTCTATTGTAGAGATCAGATGCATGGATCCAGAAAGTAAAGGAGAGGATCTCCTTATTCTTCAATTCTGTCATGTTCCTCTCAAATTAGTCAATGGATGGTGTCTTCATGAGCTAGCACTCCCGGAGAGATCGATCAGCACGAGGACTTCGTGTGGATACCTGTAGAGGCCGGATGCATGTGTGGCTGCCAAGCATCATATAGAATCATCTACCATGGATTTCAGATGCGGTGATCTGCTACCTACACTCAGGTATGAGATTTTGATCTAAATTAATTTCAGATGTAATCTAAATATGAATTAGATATGATCTAATTACACTTGGATATGTTCAGTATATGCTGATTTCAGATTTCAGATGTACATACATGCATATTAGTTCGTGTCATAGATCCTATATGGTGATTTAGATTTGATCTAAGCATGCATTATAGATTAAATTGTTTAATCTACATATACTCCGCTGTAAATTTTAAAATGCATGCATGTCACCCACCACGCTTTCCTTCATTGCTCTGTGTGCAACCTGCAGAGACATAACAAGAAGAGATGTCCTAAAAATCCAATGCAATAGAGTCAAGTAGTAAACATTTAATGGACATTATGTATATGTAATTCATGTATGTTAGTGTTCTTATTTTTGAGTGTTTCTCATGATAGGTTAATAGTGGACAAGGCCCATCTGCATCTGCATTCATAGGGATGGGACTTTACCAAAATGAGTCAACTAGTTTGAGAATACTAAATGTAAGTGTAATTGTACATATTTTGGATGAATAAATAGGTGACAAAGCACTGACACTCTTATTTATTAATCCTGGCAGCCAGGAAGGCCTAGACAAAGATTAAATAGTAAACCTAAGAGAAAGAAAGTGACAGATTCACATGCATCCATAGGAATATCAACACAGGAAAGCACTATTCAAAATCCAAGCAGAGGCAAAAAGACTAAAGCTATGTGAATGTTTTGTTGTTTTGGTATTCAAACAAATAGGCTATTTTGTTTTGAAAAGCATTGTTCAAAATCCTAGCACTGTTCAAAATCCAACCTGCTAGGGTCACTGTTTGTTTTGGTATTCAAATAGGATATTTTGTTTCATGCCAATGTATCATCTAAAAATCTTTTGTTGTTTCAGATATCAAACAGGCTATTTAGACAGAAATTTTATTTCAACATAGTTTGTTATGCAGGATTTTTTGTTTCAAACATGATACTTTGATACTGTGAATGATACATTTTTAGAATAATTTATTAATTGTTCAGAATCTTATAGGTTCAATATGTAGATTAATGTTTCATCATGTTATCAGTATATTACAGGTTTAATGTTTGCAATAAACAATTATCAAAACACATGTCTCAATGAACCAAAATGGTCTGCATTGTTGCAATGTTTGGAAATACATTTCATAACATTGATAGAAACACTATTACAATCCAAAATAGTACTACATAACTGAAAAGAATCAGTATTAGACCCCAATATTAGTTTACTACGATAGAGAGTGACTGCTCTCTGCTTTGTCTTCAACATCCAGAACCATCCATAACAGAATAATAACTATAAGCAAGTACAAACACTACTGATACTTCTTCTACATCTAGCAACTTGCCAATTCCATTCTGCATGCCTCCAAGCTCTCTTTATAAAATTCAAACACACTATCAATGCAATTTTGACTGGACTGAATTATTGAAACCCCCTGTGTCATCCTAGGTGAAGACCTTCTCATCGTTTGTAACTTTGAACTAAGATCAATATTCATCTGATGGAGCTCTAAAATCAAATCCTTCACACGATCATCTCTGATAGGAGGATCATGCCATCTCTAGAAATTGCAACCTCCACTAGCTAACTGAACATTCAAATCATGAAAAATTAATCAATAATTGTTTTAAAAATAAAAATGACAGAGACTTCAGCATCAACCGCTAACTGTGCGGTTGATGCACCAATAGAATCTCTACCCAGGATTCTTCTCACTCCATGACATGATCCTAGCAGCTTCAAACCGCAATCACAAATTATTGTAGACTCGTAATCTAAATCCTCTGACAATGCCATTCTTCGCAGGACCAAATCCTCCGAAAGATCGTCGGGGCAAGAAAAAATTGGAGCTATGGGAGAAATTAGGGTTTGCTCTAGAAAAAAGGGTCTAAAGAAGCACGGCAAATAATAAAAAATCTTACCTTTATGACCTCCTCCTTCGGTTGCCGAATTTTCTTGGACTTCATCGAAATCTCGTAGGGAGGTGGTGATCGAGAGGTTTGCCAGGCATGAAGGGTAACATGGGCTAAAAGTGAGGTTAAAGAGTGGGCTTAGCACCATTTACCCTCAATTCCTCAGTCCAGCAATCCATTAAAAAATATTAAAATATTATTTTGAGTGATTTTAGGAATTAAATAAAGTCACGTTAGCAAACTAACAGACAAAGTTGACGGAAGGCCTTCGTAGGCCACGTATTACGAGTCAAGGGACATTAACTATAATGTTTTCAGTTGAGGGGCATCGGAGCATAATTTGAAAAAATTGAGAGCCTTTTTGCATACTTTTCTCTATAAAAATAGTTCCTATACTATCGGCTTAATATTTGAACCTATGGAGTCATATACATTATCGAGCAATGTAGGAAATACTTAACCTAAGATTTATATGTTCAATTTGGAAGTGAGTGACTTGATTGAATAAATAGACTTAATTAAAGAATTAAATTTGGGTCATACGGAATTAAATATTGGCTATGTCTAGCTAGCATTAGGCTTTAGCTTCAGGATTAATTTTGGAAATGAACTTGAATTAATCTGTAACCCAAGGAATGAAAGGGTTTTAGGCTTGAGTCCTAATTTGGTTGGGACACGGTCTTATGTTTTAAATTAGTATTTGCTCTGGTTGAGAGGGGTTTGGATTTGAGTCCTAATTAGATTAGGACCCGAATTAAAACCATCATTGATCAGGAATTTTTGGATTTGAATTTTGAATTCAAATAAATTTTTTTTTCAGCAACCTGTTTTTTTGCAAAACAGAATTTTCAGCATTTGGATTTCTTAGCGTGCGAACAGGTTTCACACGCTGAGATTTCTCTCGCTAAAAGGGGCAGCGTATAGGCTTCTCTCACAGGACCTTAATGTTTGAATTTTGAATTCAAATCATTAAAAAAAACAAAAGGAAGGAGGCGTTGATAATTCTCAGGGAACAGATTTTCTGTTCGCTCGCTGAGAACAGGAATCTGTCCTCAGTGTGCGAACAGACTTGGTTTTCATGCTGAGAATTTATCTATAAAAAGCGCCCTATTCCCTGCAAAATGGTGTGGAAAAAATCCTTTGAAAGTCAGTGAATATCCTCTCCAAAATCGCTGAAAAACTCTTAAAAAATCCTCGCTGAAAAATCCCTGAGAAACTTCTGTTAAAAACTGAAAATCTGTTTGCTGAAAATCTGTTTTCAGAAATTCAGATTTCTTCATTTCTTTTCTTCAAAATCTATTTTCAGAAATTCAGATCTCTTCATTCCTTTCCTGCAGTGCTTCATGCGAAGTAGAGGAGCAGCAAGTGCCGCTCTTGTGCAGCAACCTTCATCAACCTTGATCCCTGTTCCTTGCAGATCAAGGTAATTTTTTTGTTGCACAGAAATTTTTTGAAACCTGTCTTCCTATCCTGGGGATCCAACCTTTGCACGACTCTGTGTCGGGTTTTCTTCCTTCAAATGGTATCAGAGTAAGGTTAGAAAGATATCTGATCAGATCAGACCTGTTGTTCGTGCTGAGAACAGAACTGGCATCACCGCCAGGTTTTGGCCTGATTCCTATATAAATTTTCTTTTCAGATCTGGATTTGACCAGATTTTTATGAGTTTTTAGATCTGTTTTGAACAGATTTCTATGTTTCATATCCAGATCTACATTCCATTTGCTTTCTATTCATGATCTAATTAGATTAGATAAATAAAAAAAATATTATGCTCTTGTCCTATTCTGCACATGATTTAAACCTGAATTTTGTTTATGCATGTATGATATGTAGTGTAGAATTTTTGCTAGTAGCCTAGTATTCTTCGAGATCCATGGTAATGGCTGTCCTGCCATAGAGGACTATGGTGGAAGGGGTGCCTGCATGAATCAAGAGGAAGAACTGTGAAGAAAATTGTATGAGATGCATGATTTCTAGTTAAATCTGAAATTTTAATCATGTATGAGATATGTAATTAGATTAGATCTAAAAGGATTTTATGATTTAATTAATTGTTGTTTTATGCTTCAAATCAAGATATGAAATTTAGTTTCAATATCTATTAATTTTGTAACATGTCATGTTCTTTGATCAGATCTAAATTTTGTTATTACATAGTAGTGCATGAAGTTTAATTAGATCTATTTTATTCATGTTTAATCATGAAATTTTGATCTGAAAAATGAGTTTTAAGTTCTGTAATTTATGTTTAAACTTGAACTAATGGCAATGGGTTAACTCAAATCGGGCCTATTTGACTAGGTTAGAGCTAGGGTTTATAATCAATGCATAATGGACTAAACTTAATTAGAACAATTGATCAAATCTAACCAAGAGTTGATTAAGATTAGGTTAAGATTACTCGAAATCAAACTTAATAGTTGTAGTTGATCAAGTTCATATTTTTGATTATACCAAATAGACCTGATTGTGGCTCAGTGGTCGAGCCTGAGTCCTTAAGCTGACCAATTCGAAACAGATAAACCAATTGGTGTCTAAGGCAAGTGGCTGAGAGGGATTTTTAATTGGGATTATTCTCTTTTCTGGCCAATTATATTGGTGTCTAAGGAAAAAATGAGGATCCTCCCTCTAATCTTCACTTACCTGACCAATGTGGTCAATTTATTTTGATTAGGTTGCTTATTGATTTGAGTTTACCCATGCTATCTAGGTTAGTCGGTCATGTAATTGAGCTGACTAATTAAGGTGTAACCTGAACATGCTTGTCCTCTTCAATGACTTGAGAAAGTCAGTGAGAGGATCTTATGTAATCAATTAAAATTTACATATAAAACTTTCTAAATTATTAGGTCCCTAAAATGGCTTAGTTATAGGGATAACTAATTCATAGCCTCCCATTAAGATGGATGATAATCGATCCAATAGTCTAGATAAGTATTGGAGGCGTGACATGCCTGGTGTTTATCTGGATATTGGAATTGTCATCCATTATATGTCACCCTTGTGGTGTCTTTCAGATGAATGGCAGGTTAGTTGAGCCACACTCGGGCCTGATCATTCATTAGTTAGATGCACTTAGTGTGGTCATGTAATGGTCGGACCTAACTAGACCTTTTAGTGGAGGTGCCATATACCTGCTAAAGAGGAATTTGGGGTAAAACTTATTTCTAAAAATTATTTAGAAAATAATTGGTTAAGAACCTATCCATAGATACATATGGGTTGGCCGAGCCACACTCGGACTCGTATGCAATCTGTGTGGATTATAGTATCTACTAGGGAATCAAAAAATTTCCAATTGGAGGTAGGGGCTACTAATTCGAACAAAATAGTGGGAGAAACCTTTAGACTAAAGTCTATGTCTTTAAGATTGTATAATTCATGTACTTATTGGTTATGTATTTTCTTATATATAGTAATGGCTAACATTTTATTGCTCTGCTCACTGTTGGATGGTGACAAACTTACTGGACCTAACTTTGATAGCTAGTATCGAAGTTAAAAATAGTTCTTGAGTATGAGAGGATTCTATACATCCTTACGGATTCAGCACCTAAAGAGCTTGCTTCCAATGCACATGGGACTATCAGAGACACTTATCAGAAGTAGCTCAATGATCGTACAATGGTGCATTACATTATGAGGGCTCCTATGAATGATGAATTCAGTCATAAGTTTGAGGATGTGCAGCCAGAGGAGATGCTTCGAAAGTTGAATGAGTCCTTCTGCACCCTTAAGAATGCTGAGAGACACAAAACCTCCTGTGCAGTCTTTAATACTCGTATGTGAGAGGGAGCTTCAGTTAGGGATCATGTATCGTACATGATCGAGCAAATCGAATGCCTAAGCAAACTTGATTTTTTTTGAATTAATAATTAGGCAAGGATGCTATCTTGAACTTGCTCCCCAAGTCCTACCTCTCCTTCTTGAGTCATTATAGAATGACCAAGTCTGTACTGAACTACCATGATTTACTTGGTTTGCTGTAGACTTTTGAGAAGGACAATCAACTCCATAAGGAGCTAGTCCATATGGTAGGTAGGTCCTCAGCAGGGCATCGGTCCTATAAGGGAGGAAAGAAGAAGAAGGTGTAGAAGACTCGTGCTGTCGTTTCTAAGTCCAAGAAGTTCAAGATAGACCAGAGTGAGGCAGAATGCTTCTTTTGTAAGAAGCTGGGGCATTGAAAGAGAAATTATCCTGAATATCTTGCTTCCCTTGACCCCAACAGGCCTAAAAAGAAAATAAGCAAATGGTTACTAATCAAGATACTTATATGATAACTCCTGTAATTTCTCTATTTGTGATACTACTACCTAGATATTAGATACTGAAAGTCTAACTAATATTTGTAATTCGTTACGGAGACTTCTAGTGAGTAAGAAGTTTGAGAAAAATGAGTGATTTCTGAATATTGGAGATGAAAGCCTTATTCTAGTTCTAGCTTTAGAAATAGTTCAACTTATCTTTAATTCAAAAATTATCAAAATGATTATCATTATTGTCCTTCTTTTTTGTTGAATGTCCTTTCTATTGGCCTTCAGACTAATGAAGGTTTTAAATTTTAATAAAAGATGATTTTATAATATCATTGTGAATGATAATATAATTATGCATGGACAATTAAAATATGGCATATATATTCTATTACAGCCTATTAGAATAATGTACATATCGAATAAGCATCCAAAAATAGATTATATCACCGAAGCCTATCTTTGGCATTACCAGCTCGACCATATAAATAAGAACAGGATAAATAGGTTAACAAAAGAGGGTACTATTTTTATCTTGCTGACGAACAAAAGGTGTTTGTCAATAATAGGATAGTTTTTTGGAAAGGTGTTTCTTGGGGAAGGAACTAATACCACTAAAATTCAGCTTGATGAAATTTGAGAGATAGAAAAATCAACACAATCAAATGAACTTATAGAACCGGACTTGATTAGAGAATCAAACTCAGAGCCCGTTATAGGTGTACCTTTGAGAAGATCCGATAGAGTACCGTATTAGCCGGACAGATACTGCAGTTTTTTAGTCCAGGATGGAGATCCTGTTGAACTAGATGAGAATGATGAGGATCCAATCATTTATATGGATGCTATGCAGAGGACTGACTCTGAAGAATGGCTTAAAGCCATGAGATCTGAGATGAAATCCATGAAAATCAACAGTATACGGACACTCATTGATTTACCTGAAGGGATAAATCTATAGGGTGTAAATGAATTTTAAAAGAGAAAGAGGCACAGATGGAAAATGGAGACCTATAAAGTTTATTGGTTGCTAAGGGATATTGTCAATATTATGGTATTGACTATGATGAGATATTTTTTCTGTAGTTATGCTCAAATCCATTCAAATTATGCTTGCAATAGCAGCACATCTTGATTACAAAATCTGACAAATAGATGCCAAGACGGCCTTCCTTAATGAAAATCTCGAAGAAGAGGTGTGTATGATACATCCACAGATAAATCTTAAAGTGTGTAAGCTATAGAGATCAATTTATAAATTGAAGCAAGCCTCTCAGAGTTGAAACATACATTTTGACAAAACAATCAAACGTATGGCTTTGTTAAGAATGGAGAGGAGCCTTGTGTCTACAAATAGGCTAATGGTTCTATAGTCATATTTTTGTATTATATATGGATGATATTCTCTTAATTAAGAATGATATCCCTGTATTACAAAGCGTGAAGCTCTAGATATCATCACAATTCTCCATGAAGGATTTAAGAGAAGCATCCTACATTGTAGGGATGAAGATCTAGAGAGATAGAACAAAAGGTTGCTTGGATTGTCTCAATCCACGTACATTGATACCATGCTAAAATGATTCAACATAACAAATTTCAAAAGAGATTATCTACCGATAGGCCAAGAAATAACTCTCTCTAAGAAGGATTGTCCGATAACTGCACAAGAGAGAGAGAGCGTATGAGTAGAATCCCATATGCTTCAGTAGTAGAATCTATCATGTATGCTATGACATGTACGAGGTCGGATGTGGCCTACTCACTAGAGGTAATGAGTAGGTATCAGTCCGATCCAGATAAAAAGTATTGAAAAGTTATAAAAACAATCCTCAAGTATTTAAAAAATACTAAGGACCAATAGCTTATTTATGGAGACACTGACTTAAAACTTGTGGGATATACAGATTTTAATTTCAGTCAGATTATGATGACAGCAAAAGTGTATCTGATTATATTTTTATCCTATATGGTGGGACGATATGTTGAAAAAATTTCAAGCAACACACTCTAGCTGACTATTTGCGAAGCGGAATATATTACAGCATCTGAAGTCGCTAAAGATGTTGTTTGGTTAAGAAAGTTCATTAGTGAGCTTGGGGTGGTTTCTTTGTTAATGGTCCAATTCTACTATATTGTGACAGCACTGAAGCCATAGCTCAAGTAAAAGAATCCAAATCCCATCAGAGAATCAAATATATTTTATATCGCTATCATCTCATCTAAGAGATTGTTAATAGAGGTGACGTTGATATATAAAAGATCGATGACAAAGAGAACCTGGCTGACCCCTTCACTAAATCTCTCAGAATCAAGAAATTCAATGAACTCGGGTGGAAGATGGGTATTAGATACTATTCTGATTGGCTTTAGTTCAAGTGGGAGTTTGTTGTGAATCTGTCCTAAAGCCAACATCTAGTTATAGACAATTGTGCTAATGTATATGAATTGTAATTTGATTTATATCAATAATATTTGGTAGTTCATCATTTCTTGCATCTTCTATTCTTATTATAATGATGAAGTCCTTAGAACAATAAACTCTTGATAAAGATGATGAGGATTTATTGAACTGTTCTTAAAGTATATTTATGACCAAATGATACGTTATTAATAGGACGACAATGCTTATCAAGTTTAGGCCTTGTGTGCCATATATATTGGTTGTCCTCATAACTAAGGAGTGTGGAGACACTGGTATGACATGCAGGTGAAATGTAGAAGTATATTTTCACTGAGCGTAACTCAGCTACGAAGTGCTGTACTGTCAAGAGCAGCTCTCGCAAAGGGTATGAGTATAAGTGTCCCTCTGATCTGAGATCACCACGGTGATTTGCAAGCAACTCACTGTGCTTTGTTGCTAGACTATCTGTATTTTAATACAGTGATGGAAGATTTTTGGGTACAGTTAAATACTTGCAAAGTCTGTGTGTGAGTCAAGATGGAATTGATCGCTCCAAGTTTTAGAAGATAATGCTTCATTGTGTTTCAATTCAATAAAACCTTGGTTCGGAACTTTGGTTAGGATAATCTTTGCAATCAGTTACAGAATTTATAAGGTTGAAATATAATATGGATGACTAATTAAGAGTTTGATAGTTTACTTTGAGGTCATCTTAAGTATTGAGGGTCAAAGGGATGAATTATACAGTAACCATATGCCAAAGTTCTTAAATATTGCTTTAATTCGACTTATCCGGATATCGAGTATCATTACTAGATAGTTACTTTGATTAGTATTGAAAATAGTTTCTATACTATCGACTTAGTATTTGAACCTATGAAGTCACATACATTATCGAGCAATGTAGGAAAGCTTGATCTAAGATCTATATGTTCAATTTGAAAGTGAGTGACTTGACTGAACAAATAAACATAATTAAAGAATTAAATTCTGGGTCATATGAAATTAAATTCTGGCTATATCTAGCTAGCATTGGGCATTAGCTGTAGGATTAATTCCAGGAATGAACTTAGATTAATCTGTAACCCAAGGAATGAAAGGGTTTTAGATTTGGGTCCTAATTTGATTAGGACCCGGACTTATGTTTTAAATCAGTATTTGATCTGGTTAAGAGGGGTTTGGGTTCGAGTCATAATTAGATTAGGCCCGAATTAAACCATCATTGATCAGAAATTTTTGGATTTGAATTTTGAATTCAAATAAATTTTTTTTTCAGCAACCTGTTTTTTTTGGCAAATAGAATTTTCAGCATTGGAATTTCTCAGCATGCGAATGGGTTTCACATGCTGAGATTTCTCTCACTAAGAGGGGCAGCATATAGGCTTCTCTCATAGGACCTTAATGTTTGAATTTTGAATTCAAATCATTAAAAAAAATAGGAGGGAGGCGTTGATAATTCTCAGCGAACAGATTTTCTGTTCTCTCGCTAAGAACAGAAATCTGATTTCTGTTCTCAGCGTGCAAACAGACTTGGTTTTCATGCTGAGAATTTATCTATAAAAAGCGCCCTATTCCCTGAAAAATGGTGTGGAAAAGATCCTCTGAAAGTCAGTGAATATCCTCTCCAAAATTGCTGAAAAACTCTTCAAAAATCCTCACTGAAAAATCCCTAAGAAATGTCTGTCAAAACCTGAAAATCTGTTTTCAGAAATTCAGATTTCTTCATTCCTTTCTTGAAAATCTGTTTTCAGAAATTCAGATCTCTTCATTCCTTTCATGTGGTGCTTCGACGTGCATGCGAAGTAGAGGAGTAGTAAGTGCCGCTCTTCTGCAGCAACCTTCATCAACCTTGATCCCTGTTTCCTTTGCAGATCAAGGTAATTTTTTTTTGTTGTACAGAACTTTTTGAACCTGTCTTCCTATCCTAGGGATCTGACCTTTGTACGACTATCGGTTAGGTTTCTTCCTTCAGCGACTAATTGGAGGAAGGAGAGGACTCCTCCAGACAGAGTAAAGCACTAACAATCACTTGACTGGATAAGGTGGTGCCACCATGACATTGTGAAAGATGATCAAGGCAAGATCAGTCTTGAGTGACAGGACCGTTATTATGGGAGAATAGGTCTGGATGCATTCAAACACCCCACTGACCGTGTGACAAATATTGCTATCCAAAGGACCTTAGAAACCATGACCCTTGGAAAAAGGAGCTCCGATTGTCCTTGCCAACATACCATCCTCATCAGATGGTGCTAGCATTAAAGGTCACATCCTACTAGGCCTCCAGATCATATAATTCTCTACCACATGACCCTCTAGGTGGATCATTTTCTCCAATCCATGGAAGGTGGTATGATGCCGTCAACATCTAGCACCGGGCACACGAGCAAGTCTGCCATTTTCAAAATTTGTATGCCATACATTGCTGAAATAAGCATTTCAAGGAGAGTCAAGAGAGACCCTGGCTCGAGCGTGGAGGCTGACCCATCCGAGCCCTTGACCACAACAAGTGCCAATCAACATTGACAATAAGAACAAAGGATGTCATTTGGAAGGTAAACACAATATTTTCATTAACAAAATTTATTACAAAAGTTTGCCAAAAAATAGAGGGCATCAAGTGCAATTACAAAAAGAAGAAAAAACTAGTCTTCGTCTGAGAAGAATGCCCTGACTTTTTCATCACTAGTTCTAGGATGAAGGCATCCCAGGTCTAACTTGGGGATTATCTGATGCAAGCATGCCTTGCAGTCCTAGAAGCTATGAATGTAGGCAACCAATGATGCCTTGAGAACTTCATTCTCAAAGTTCGTTGAAGTCTTGTACTCCTTAATGCATTTGGATCTAGCCTTGGTAATAGCTCTGTTGGGAAATAGTGTCCTAAAGCCAATCGTCTAAATTGTAGATGATTGAGCTCATTATTGTAATTATATATGAATTATTCATTAACAAAATTATTGAATATTTTTCATCATAAGTTTGTGCATCTTCCATAATTGAACTCCTGTGTTATGATGAAAGTCCTGAGAACTACTTCTAAAACGATAAAGGAGGATTTATCGTGTAGTTCTTAAACTTTATTCGTGACCAAACGATACATTATTACTAGGACGATAATTATATCAAGTGTAGGCCGTTGTATGCCATATAAGTTGGTTATCCTCATAATCAAAGAGTTTGGAGACACTAGTATGGTATACAAGTAAAATAGAGGAGTATATTTCATTGAACGTGACCAATTTTGGAACACTCTGCTATCAAGAGTAGCTCTAAGGGATATGGGTATAAGTGTCCCTTCGACTTGAGATCACCATGGTGACTTGCAAGCAACTCATTATGTTTTGATGTCAGACTATCTGAATTTTTAATTAGTGATAAAAGATTTTTGGGTATAGTTAAATACTTGTGAAGTCGGTGCATGAGTCAAGATGGGATTGACCCTCCAAGGTGTTGGAGATAATGCTTCAATATATTCAATTTCATAAGACCTTGGCTAGGATAATCCTTCTGAGGAGTCACAAGATTTATTGGGTTGAGATACAATAAAGATGCAATGATCATGAGTTGACAGTTTAACTCTAAGTCATCCTGAGCATTGAGGGTTAAAGGGATGAATTATACGGTAATCATAATCTAAGAATTTTTGAATGTTGCTATGCAACCTTTCGACCTATCCGGACATTGTGTACCATTACTAGATAGTCACTTCGATTGGTACAAAAATTTATTCTTATGCTACTGATTTAGGTTCGAACCTATGAGATCACACATAAAAGAAGTTTCTGCCTAATCAGATGGTTGATCAATGATTTAGAATCATTCAAGGGTATGATTATCAATACGATTGATGATTAACCTTGTGTAATAGTTGCAATAAAATTATTCATTAAGAGTTAGTAAAATTTAGAAGGATTAATTAGACTTGATCCAAAACTTATTGGTCAATCAAATCAAGCTAATCGCCAAGGAAGATTAATTCCTGATTTGATCAGGACTGGGACTCGATTAATTTTGATTGGATTAGAATTTAATTGAGATATTTTAAGGTCTAATTAGATTAGGTTCAACTCTCTAATTGGATCTAATCAAATCTTGTTTGGGTTAGGACCAAAATTGTATTGAATTCAAATAGGTTTGAATTTTGAATTTCTCCCTTGCACCTTATCTATTCCCCATGCCATTTCCCATCACTGATGAAAATGTTTCTCATGAGAAAAACTCCACACCTAGCCTTCCTTGTCACCTCCCATGATAAGGATAAAGAGGTTGACTTGGAATTCAAAAGGGGTTTTGAATTTGAATAAAACCAAGCTTGGTTTTATCCCCATCTGTATCTTGTCGCCCACCTCCTATCTCTCTCTTGTTTTGTGTGACAAATGAGAAGGGAGACTGGCCAAAATTTATGACAAAACTTATTTCTCATAGTGGAATAGGTTGTGGGTGGATTGGTTTTGGTTGAGTTCAAATTCAACTTGAATTTTGAATTCAAGTTTGAATTTGAACAACCTAATCTCTTCTCCATATCCAAAATTCAAGTTTGAATTTGAACAACCTAATCTCTTCTCCCTATCCTATCCTACCTGTTGGCCGGCCACCTATATTTCCCTTATTTTTTTGTGCAACAAATCTAAGGTTCTTATGGTGAGAAACCAAGGATAGGAGAGTGGCCGAACCATAGTAGGGGTGTGAGGTTTGGTGGGTTTCTTGCCTTCCTTGGCATGAGTGATTAGGGGTATCTTCTCCACTTGGGTGAGTGACCTAGATATGATCTAAGGTTTTGGTGGAGGAAATAAGAGAGGAGTTCTCCCTTAGATTTTTCCACCGATCCTACATCCTTCCAAATCCATCTTCGGCTCTGGAGCTATTCGTGTGGTCTGAAGAAGGAGCATAAATCAGATCAGCTAACAAGGGTCTCCGTGCGAGCTAGCACTCCCGGAGAGATCGCTCAAATCCAGGACTTCATATGGATGTCCCGTAGAGACCGAACGTGTGTGCAGCTATTACGCAACAAAAGAACCTCAGATCCATGCAATCAATTGTAGTGATCAGCTACCCACATGAAGGTAATGAGTTCTGAACTCATCAGATTAGATCTAACGGTTAGACCTGATCAAGGGCGTCATGTGATCGATGCAAGTTTTCTTTAATTTCAGATTTTAATTGCATGTTAATTCATATCATAGATCCTTAATTGGTAGTTTAGATATGATCTTATGTATGTAATTTAGATTAAATAGTTTAATCTGATCTGCTTTTACTGAAAATTTTTAAAATTGCATGCTTAGAACTACTGTAGTTTCTTTAAATGATATCAGAGCAAGGTCGTATGATATGTTTTAATATGCTATTAAGATCTGAATTTTGGTTGTTTATATTAGATTTAAATGATGTTTATGCTCAGATCTAATTTTGTTCAGTCTTATTTATGTTAGATTAGATGATCCGATTAGGAATACTCTGATTAGGGTGGTCACCAGGCCTGTCTGATCATAAGAGCAAGTAGGATTTAAAGATCCTCTTTTCTCATTCGATGGGTGCTCTTATGGCGTGTAGAGGTACCATGTGATTATATTATATGTAGAAGAATGTGAAAGAAAAAATTATTTTTTATAAATCCTAGATCTGAAACCCTAGGTTTGTTGTGTATGATACAAGTTGTATAAAAGAAGTAACATCTAATCTTAATGCTTGAAATTGTTTTGATCATGAAAATAAAATCTGAGATCATAAAGATGTTTAGATTGGATCTAAAATTTGATTTATCATTTAATTTTCTTATGTTTCATGCAAAATTTTCTATTCTGAAATTAGCAATTTATTGCTGCATGACCTACGAGTAGACTCAATTCTGCTCGAGTCGACTCCAGCTCCTAACTAGTCGACTCATTTTTTTGGAGTTGACTCCAAAATTGGTTGAGCCGACTCATTTCAAAATGAGTCGACTCAGTCCCTGCAAGCAGAAATGAGGTTTGTCACAAGGTGTCAACTCAGTTTGAGAATGAGTCGACCCCTTGTGATGAGTCGACTCATTCCAGGGATACGTCGACTCAATTGGAGGATAGAAAATTTGCATGAAATTTTTGTAAAATATTTACAAATTAAAATATTTCAGTATTCATATACTTAATTGAGAATTAAGTTATGAAATTAAGAGATCTAGATTTGAGAATCAAAGATCTAACTCATTTTTCATAAATCTTGGGTAATGGGTTAGCTTACATCAGATCCTCTTAATTGGGTTAGACCTAAGATTAGAATCAAATGTAATATAGACCATTTAGAGAAAATGATTAAATCTTATCAAAAATTGAATTAGATTAAATCAGATTTCTTAGATCCAATACAATAGTTGTACTTGGTCAAGTTCATGTCTTTGATTAGACCAAATGGACTCTGATTGTGGCTCAGTGGTCAAGCTCGAATTATTAGGTTGATCAAAATGAAACTAATTAACTAGTTGGTGTCTAAGGTAAGTTTGGCAGTCTTGATCGGTGGTCTTTAATTGGGAGCTACTCACATAGATTGAGTCTATGACGAGTTAATGGCATATCTCTCCCGTCGATCTCACTTATTTAACCAACTTAGTGGATTATGTTTTGATTAGATCATTTAGTGATTCGAGCTAATCCATGCTTTTAAGGTTTATCAGTATGACTGATTTAGGTGCCTCTGAACCAGCTCTATCATTAGTCCTCTTCAAAGACTTGGTGAAGTCAGTGGGAGGATTGTTGACTGCTAGTTAATCATTTTTATTTTCTTCTGAAATAGTTAATCAAATTTTTAAATTATTAGATCCTTAAAATGAACAAGTTATAGGGATAACAAGTTTATAGCCTCCTATTAAAGTGAATGGTAATGGATCCGTTATTTCAGATTGACATTGGAGGTGCCTTATGCCTGGTGTTTCTCTAAATAATAGAATTATTATTCATTATATGATGACTCTGTTGTACTATCTGATGAATGGTTGGATTAACCGAGCCATACTCGGACCTGATCATCTATTAGTTAGAATCACTGAGTAGGATCATGTTAATAGTTGGACCTAACTAGAATTTTTAGTGGAGGTCCTAGCCTATTGAAATAAAATCTGAAGCAAAATTATTATTAGAAATTATTTAGAAAATAATGGATTAAGAACCTACCTATAGATGAATAGGGGTTGGTCGAGCCATCTCGGACCCATATGCAGTCTGTGTGGATTCTAGTACCCACTAAAAATTAAGATAATTCTTCAAATTAAAGGTAAAGGCTTCCAATTTGTATAAAATAGTGGAAGAACCTTTAGACTAAAGTCCAAATCTTTATGATTAAATAATTCATATACTAATAGGTCTATATTTTTTTCAGAAATGGCTAGTATCTTGTTACTCTGTTCACTGTTAGACAGTGATAAGTTTATGGGATCCAACTTTGATAGTTGGTATCAGAAGTTGAGAATTATTCTTGAGCATGAAAGGATTCTCTATATCCTTACGGAGCTTGCACCTAAAGAACCCATACCCAACGCATGTGATGTGGTCAGAGACACTTACCAGAAGTGGTTCAGTGACTGAATTATAGTGCGGTGCATTATGAGGGCTGCTATAAATGATGAATTTAATCATAAATTTATAGATTCACATCCTAAGAAAATGCTTCAAATATTGAATGAATTTCTTCAGCAGGTTGTCGGTCCTCTGAAAGAGGAAAGAAGAAAGTGCAAAAGTTTAGGATTGATTCGAGTCAGGCAGAGTGCTTCTTTTATAAGAAGCTCAATCATTGAAAGAGAAATTGTCCTTAGTTCTTTGACCATAACAGGCCAAAGAAAACGAGCAATTAGTTACGGGTCAAGATGCTTATATGATAATATTTTATAATTTTTTGATTTATGATACTACTATCTAGATATTGGATACCGAAAGTTTGACTCACATTTGTAATTCATTGCAAGGACTTCAGTTTAGTAGAAAATTTGAGAACGATGAGATATTCCTAAATGTTGGAGATGGAAGTCAAGTTTCAATCCTAGCTTTGAAAATTGTCGAGCTTGTTTTAATTCCAATAGTATCATTTTGAGTGATTGTCACTATTGTCCATCTTTTTGATGAATGTAATCTCTATTAGCCTTTTGTCCAAAGATAGTTATTATTTCTCAATAAAGAATGATTATTATGATATCATTATGGATGGTGTTATACTAATATGAGGATAATTAAGAAATCATATTTATATTCTGTCACAGTCTGTTAGTGTAATGTACACTTCAAACACATATCCTAAGATAATATCATGGATGCCTACCTTTGGCATTGTAGGCTCGATCATATTAACAAGAATAGGATAAACAGATTAGCATAGGAGGATATCCTCAACATTAATGATTGTGAATTATTGCCAACCTGTGAGTCTTGTTTCTTAAAAAGATAATTAAGTCACCTTTTACTGAAAAAGATGAGCGAGTCATTGAAGTTTTAGGTCTACTACATAGTGATATATGTGGTGGACCTATGAACACTTATGTCAGAGGTAGGTATTACTATTTCATTATATTTATTGATGACCATCTAGGTATGGGTACATCTACTTTATGAAACATAAGTCTGAATCATTTCAAATGTTTAAACGATTCGTAATGAAGTAGAGAAACAAACCGAAAAGAGTATAACAATTCTTCTATCAGACCAAGGAAGAGAATACCTTTTCAGTGAGTTTCTGGCATATCTAAAAGAGAATGGGATTCTCTCACAATGGATGCCTTTTGGGATACCACAATAAATGGGATGTTTGAAAGGAGGAATCGAACTCTATTAGACATGGTTCGATCCATGATAGGATTTGCGAGTCTATCGATCTCTTTTTGGGGATATGCACTTGAAATAGCCTATTTTGTGCTCAATAACGTTCTGAGGAAGTCTGTCAATAAAATACTATATGAGATATGGTTTGTGTGTAGGCTGACAATCTCTCATCTTAGGATCTGAGGATGTTTGGCTTATGTCAAATGTTTACAGACCGACAAGCTCGGACCTAGGTCAAATAAGTGTTATTTTGTAGGATATCCCAAGAAAACGAGAGGATATTACTTCTATCTTACTGATGAACAAATATATTTGTCAGCAATAGGGCAGTCTTTTGAAAAAAAGGGTTTCTTGATGCAGGAACTAATGCCACTAAAGTTAAACTTGATGAAGTTCGATAGGTAAAAGAACCGACACAAACTACTGAACTTGAATCAGATTTGATTAGATCAAATCCGAAGTCCAATATACAGACACCCTTAAGGCGATCCGATAGAATACCACGTTAGCCAGACAAATACTATGATTTCTTAGTCCAGAATGGTGATCCTGTTGAGCTCGACAAGAATGATGAGGATTCAGTCATCTATATG
This sequence comes from Elaeis oleifera, assembly GCA_000441515.1. Taxonomy (NCBI): domain Eukaryota; kingdom Viridiplantae; phylum Streptophyta; class Magnoliopsida; order Arecales; family Arecaceae; genus Elaeis; species Elaeis oleifera. Next base: position 780,201 of record KE505011.1, on the reverse strand, counting down.
AATGCAGTATAGAGATTTGACTCTGAGAAGTGGCTTGAGGCCAGAAAATCTAAAGTAGAGTCCATAAAAGTCAATGATGTCACTCGTTGATCCACCTGAAGGGGTTAAATCCATTGAGTGTAAGTAGATCTTTAAAAGAAAAGGAATACAGATGGAAAGGTAGAGACCTATAAAATTCGTATGGTTGTCATGGGATATCGTCAACACTATAGTATTGACTATGACGAGATATTTTCTCCTGTGACAATGCTCAAGTCTATTCGGATCATGCTTGCGATAGCAGTGCATCTGGACTATGAAATCTGACAAATGGATGTAAAGGTAGCTTCCTAAATAGAAAGCTGAACGAAGAGATATATATGATACAACTTGAAGGGTTCACATCTACAGATGAGTCTAAGGTATGCAAGCTTCAGAGATTCATTTATGGATTGAAGCAGGCATCTCGAAATTGAAACATGTGTTTGATAAGATGATCAAAACGTATGGCTTCGTTAAGAATGGAGAAGAACCCTGCATATACAAGTGGCTAATGGTTTAGTGGTTATATTTCTTGTTCTGTATGTGGATGACATTCGCTTAATCAGGAATGATATTCTTGTATTATAGGAAAAAAAGTATGGCTGTCATCGCAGTTCTCCATGAAGGATTGAGAGAAGCATCCTATATCCTTGGAATAAAGATCTATAAAGATAGATCTAAGAGGCTACTTGGGCTATCCCAATCCACGTACATAGATACTATGCTAAAAGAGTTTAGCATAAAAATTTCAAGAAAGACTATTTACTGATAGGCTATAGAATTTCTCTATCGAAAAAGGATTGTCCAACAACCTCTCAAGAGAGAGAGCATATGAGTAGAATTTCATATGCTTCAGCAGTGGGTTATATAATGTATGCCATGACACGTACGAGATCGGTGTGGCATACTCACTAGGGATAGTGAGTAGACACCAGTTTGATTCGGATGAGAATCATTGGAAGGTTGCAAAAATCATCCTTAAGTATTTGAGAAATATTAAAGACCAAGGGCTCGTTTATGGAGAATCTGACTTAAAATTCGTGGGATACACTGATTTTAATTTTAGTCAGATCGTGATGATAGCAAAAGCATATCGGGATATGTATTTACCCTTAATGGTAGAGCGATCTGTTGAAAAAGTTTCAAGCAGCATATTGTGGCTGATTCAGTATGCGAGGCGGAGTATATTATGATGTCTGATGCTGCGAAGGAAATTGTGTAGTTGTGAAAGTTCATCAGCGAGCTCGGAGTGGCACCCTCCATTGATGGTCCAGTTTTACTCTACTGTGACAGCACTGGAGCCATAGTTTAGGCAAAAGAACCAAGTCCCATCAATGTATGAAACATATTCTGCATCACTACCACCTTGTCCAGAAGATCATGGATCGAGGTGACGTTAAACTTCAGAAGATCGATGGATAGGAGAACTTGATCTACCCATTTACTAAAGCCCTCGAAATCAAGGAGTTCAAAGATCACAAGTGAAAAGATGGATATTCGATACTATTCCGATTAGCTTTAGTCCAAGTGAGAGTTGTTGGAAAATAGTGTCCTAAAGTCAATCGTCTAAGTTGTAGATGATTGAGCTCATTATTATAATTGTATATAAATTATTCATTAATAAAAATTATTTGGTATTTTCATCATAAGTTTGTGCATCTTTCAAATTGAACTCCTGTGTTATGATGAAAGTCTTTAGAATTACTTCTAAAATGATAAAGAAGGATTTATCGTGTAGTTCTTAAACTTTGTTGGTGACCAAATGATACATTATTACTAGGATGATAATTGTATCAAATATAGGTCGTTATGTGCCATATAGATTGGTTTCTTTATAACCAAGGAGTGTGGAGATACTAGTATGGCATGCAGATGAAATGTAGGAGAATATTTTACTGAATGTGATCAATTTTAAACATTCTGCTGTTAAGAGTAGCTCCGAGGGATATGGGTATAAGTCTCCCTCCGATCTGAGATCATCATGGTGACTTATAAGCAACTCCTATGCTTTGGTGCCGGATTATCTGAATTTGTAATTCAGTGACGGAAGATTTTGGGTACAGTCAAGTACTTCTGAAGTAGCTGCATGAGTCAAGATGGGATTGACCATTCCAAGATGTTGGAGATAATGCTTCAATGTGTTTCAATTTAGTAAGACTTTGGTCAGGACAATCCTAGTGAGGAGTTATAATATGATTTATTGGGTTGAGACACAATAAGGATGTACTGATCATGAGTTGATAAGTTAACTCTAAGTCATTCTGAGCATTAAGGATCAAAAGGATGAATTATACGGTAACCATAGTCCAAAAATTTTGAACGTCGGATGATAAACACTTAATTTAAATCATTAGAAGCATATAATTTATTTAATTATTTTTATTTATTAAAATTAAGTTTTTAATTTATTTATAGATAATTGATAAATTAGATTTAATTGGTTCATACGGATTTTGGAGCATCGTAAAGAAGTGTGCGCACGCAGAAAGAGTTAAAAAGGAGAAACGGTAAGCAAGTCAAAAAGAAAAGCCACATTATGAATTTATGTGAAGAAGGGAGAAGTTAATTTTTGAATTCCATTTGGAACATTAATGGGAGTGGGGTCTAGCGGTTTTTACATAAAGGCCACAGGTGGCTTTGATTAGGGGAGTGCTCAAGAGGGTGAAAACGGCTCACAGAGGAGTTTAAAGCGTCTGTGTCTTTGGTGGTTTAAATAAACCAGCGCCCATAAAAATTTAGAGAGTGTTTGGTTTGCGGCAGAAATCAAAATAAAATAAACATAAAAATCAAAATGGCTTGAAATTAGAATCAGAATGGCCAAATTTTTCAAAGTGTTTGGTTCATGATCGGAATCAAAATCGAAATCGAAATGAAAAATTGAATCCATAGAGAAGAGTAGGAACTGAGTTCTATATAGATTGAGCCATTTTCATTCCACCTCGGAATCAGAATCAAAATGGGATTCTTTCCAATCAAATGGTTGGAATGGAAGTCACCTATTCTGATTCTGGACCTCCACTTCTTCCAACCAAACACCCCTTTAAAAGCATTGATGGGCACTGGGCAAAGAACAGGCATGCGTGGTGCTTTGGCGTAACTCAGGGAATAGTGTGATGGGTCCATTGGTTTAGAAGCAAGCGGCGCATGGCAAGTGGCTTTGTTGAATATAAACACAGCTAAGTGGCACTGGGATCAAACGGACGCAAGCGAGTGAGATGGGTGTGGTGTGAGAGTTGACGTGGGCCTGTGGCATGATGCACGGCGCCTGAGACACAAAGAAGTCGAGAATGTCTGAGAAATCGAAACCAAGAAGATTGAGGGGGCATTTGGTTTGTAACCGAATTAAAATAGGAATGGGAATGGGAATGACTTGGAATCGAAATCGAAATAGCCAAATCTCCCGAAGCGTTTGGTTCGTGACTGGAACCGGAATCAGAATCGAAATTAGAATGAAAAATTGAATCTATAGAGGAGAGTAGGGATTGAGTTCTATATAGACTGATCCATTCCCATTCCACCCCGAAATCAGAATCGGAATGTGACTCCTCCATCACCTATTCCGATTCCAATTTCATACCCTCACTCTCCCAACCAAACATCCCCTGAATTTTTTTCAAGCACGAAAGTATTTATGTCTATAAAAAGGATCTGCCGTGGGGAGTAAATCATATCAACCAAGAGCAAGAGGGCAGACTCTCTTAGAGAGATTTTCTTTTTTCTCCCAATAATTTTTCTCTTTTTTTCTCCCTTCCACTTTTATCCTCCTTTCAGCTACTGCTCAGATGTTTTCTCAACTCAAAAATGGCAGCAAGAAGAAGATCCATGACCCGCTAGTTCTCCATCATCTAAAAAATTACTAGATTATTTATAATGATAGTATTTTTATTTCTTCATTTTTGTATTTTCTTTTATTATGCAATAAAAAATTTGACTTTCTTTCTTCTTATTTATGTCTTTATTTATTTTATATATGGTACGAGTCTTTGAATAACCTATAACTACGTAGAAACGGATCGTAATCTAAGGATACAATTTGTGCTTAGCGAGATAGACTATGTTTGAAATTTTTAAATAGTTTAATCTGACTTGCTTCCACTGAAATTTTTAAAATTACATGTATAGAACTACCATAGTTTTCTTTCAAACTCTTCCTGCAGCCTTGGCAAACTTTAGCTGGTCCTCAACTGCCTCTTTGGCCTCGATGGCCCTTACTCAAGCCTTGACTGCCCAAAGCTCCCGATTAAGGATAGCAATATCATGCACTAGCTGTGGAAAAAAAGCAAAATTCAGAAAGAAGATCAAAAGACTGGGACAACCATAAGAATTAGCAACTCACCCCAAAAAATTGGCGTAAAAGGCCCCTATGACCTCATCCGAGGGATAAGACCCCCTTTCAACCGATCGATCGACATTAGAATTGACTCCACTAGCTCCCATGTGAGCTGATGGTCTTGAAACGTGGAGGCATCCCTCCACACTAACTCCATAGTGGTGGCAAATGCCCCTTCACCTTCAGACAGTGTAGGGCCCATCTTAAGCCTCCCAACCTGCTTGATAGCCTGGGAGAAAGGCTGGGCCTAGCTAGAGAGAAGAAAGGAGCCCAAAATGGCTCCGAGACCATCGATGCAGTAGGCTGCGGCAACCCGATCACTGCTGGCTCATCTTTAGTCCCCACTAGGTTTACATCGATGCTCCTAAGGACCATGACAGAGTGGGAATAAGAAACTCCAATTAGGTACTCCTTAACCTCTTGGATGAGGATTTCTTGCCCAAAAAGCTCATCGTCTTCTTCACTGCCAGTTTGGTGGATGAGAGCAATGGCTTCATCGCTTCAAGAAAAGAAAAGCAAGGTTATCACTAATGAAAATGACGTCAGAAAGAGGAAGGAGTTTTCCCTGATAGCTATAACAACAAGAGAGCAACTGATGATTAGATGGCAGAAACCTAATCGGATGAGTGGTCTATTTATACGGATCACTGACGATATAGATTCAACCATCGAATCACCAGATTCGACCACCTAACCAACATTGGAGGCATTGGATTTCATGGTCCTTCATCACACGCCTTCTAGATCGAGTTGCGTGAGGCAATCTTCAGAGCATGCCTTGAAGTCTACCAGCATGTTGCCCATAGATACAACCCAAGAGGAGGGGAAGGTGAATTGGGTTTTCAAAAGTTTTTATTAATTAAACAAGTATGTGCATTTCTAGGGTGAGTTGATTGTGTATGCAGTGACATCAGTGAGTTATGATGTTAAATTTGAGATAAAAAAGTAAATGACTGAAAACAAAGATACACATATATAAACAAGCAAGTTTATAGTGGTTCGGTGTTAAGACCAATACCTACATCCACTCTCCAAGTAATCTTTTTAGAAATTCTACTGTAATCAATAGATTACAGCAAGATTATTTTTCAGATTTACAATCTGAATCCATGATTTTGTGGGCTTACCAATTAAAATCCATCTCCAAGCTACTCCTAGACTTGTACAAATCTAATTCAAGACTTGAATGGGTCTATCCCCCAAGTTCAGACCCTATTAAACTTGAAATACAGAAATATAAGTGCATAAATTAAATACAATCACAAACTCCTTTAATGAGCTGATGTTGAACTTTAATGCCCAAGTTAAGAAGTTAAGAAATCTTTTTGCAATGAATGCTCTCTTCTTTCTCTTGAGGAAGACTTGATTGCACAACAACTGAGTGGTTGGAGTGGAATAACTCTTCTTGAAAGCTCACTTAAAGGCTGAACCAATTTTTCAAAAGAATCTTAGTTCTTTTTCTATATCTTTGAGTTTTCTTAAGTTTTCATACTTTAATAATAGCTTAGACACCCTCTAATCCAAGTTAGCATGACTAAAAATGGGTTCATAGCCATTGGAATATGAGAAATAGCTGTTTGAAATTTCCTAGATCAATTCTGCATCTTTTTGAAAACTAGCCATTAGAGTTGTTAAAAACTATTGAGTCGACTTGAGTAATTCTTAAGTCTGCTCAGGTTCTCTTGAATCAGCTCGAGATTTTCTTAAGTTAGTTTGTGCAGGATGTCTAAAAAACTCTCTCTCTATCTTTTTTAAAAGAGTTGACTCGAGCAGTGCTTGAGTCAGCTCAAGGTATGTATCGATGCTATCTACATGCTAGAGTCAACTCAAGAAATGCTTGAGTCGGTTCAAGCCCTATGCTAGAAGTTGAGTTCATGCTAGAATCAGCTCAAGGCCTATGCCAAAGGTTGAATTTGTGCTAGAGTCGGCTCAAATCCTTGATTCTTTGAAAAACACTTGGCTTGACCTTTCAAATCTTCATTCTTTGAATCTTTAAGGCAAAACTCTTGAGATAGGATCCTAGCTTCCTGAAACTTCTCAAACACTTAAATATTTCATTAGTAATAAATATATACTCAAAGATTTTATTATTTATCAAAATCAAACCTAGGGTCAACAAAATATTTTTTTCTTTCAAATTTTTCTTCCAGCATCTCTTTCTTGTTATTTTCCTTTTGGTGTTTGTTTTGGATCTTGGGTCGACATGATCGTTCTATTTCAGATAGCATGTCAATTTACATGATACTAGAGCCATAGATTTTGTGATTGGTGGCCTATGTATTTGTAGTTCTACATGGCATGGTATCAAAGCGAGGTTGAAGAATAGTCAAGCAATGTAATTTATTCATAATAACCCAGGTTCTAGGCCTTGGATGGACCTAAAAAGCCCATGGAAGTAACATGCATCCCACATGAGAAGGAGATAGGGACCCCCTATCGGGGTCTTCTTCTATCATGATTTTACCGGAGATCGAAAGTCCTAGGGCGAGTTGAACTCAACTAAAACCATAGGATTTCAACTATAAAAGAATGCCTCTCCTCCTCTTAGGACTCCACTAGCGAAATCCTAAGAAAATTGCCATTGAGTTCAAGTTCTTTTGGATGTCATTGTCTCTGATTTCTCCATCAATTTCGTTGTGATGCCTTATCAGACTTAGGTAATGACCTACGCCCTTCTTCTTCTCTCTTTTCCATCCTCATGGCTATTGTCTAATTTTGATTGGAGCCAGCAAGTTGCTGGAATCATATTTGAGTAGAGGCAGCCCTATTTCAGCATTCCCTTGATTCACCATCCTTGGCTACCATGGCCAAGGTAGTCATTGAGTTTCTTGTCAGAGGCTCTACTACCGTCGGGGTTCACTACTGTGGAGTGTGGCCGATCAAGAGTTTTATCTTTTTTCTCATGTTTCTTTCTTCTTCTCATTTTCTATCAGGCTGACTGTTGTCACTGGATGTGGCTAATATCGGATTGCCAGGGCCGAAGATACTGTCATTGCCACAGGTCGTGGTTGCCACCTTGAGTGTGGCCAGCCCTAGAACTAGTTCTTCCTTCCCCTATCTTTCCATGAAGAAGAAGAAAGCAAGAGGAAGAAAAAATGTTTTCTCTTTTCTCTCTACTCTTTCTTTCTCTTTCTCTCTACTCTTTCTATCTACATGATTTACAAAACCTGGTGGAGAGTCCGAGACATTTATTTATGGATTTCAAGTTGACCTCAACAGAAGGTCCTAGGCTGAAATCATAGCGATCTTCTCCTATATTGATCTCCACCCTAGTTTTGTAGAGCATCCATCATTGACCATGTTCATCATATCAGATTTGAACATGTTGAGTTATTGCTTTTATGATTTATTGGTTGAGTCACCCAAATTTGATCTATTCAGATTGCCAAGCATCATTATTTGGACTATTGTCTTTTCTCTCTCCCAATCTTTTCACCATGATCTAGCCACTTTATAATTTTGTTTGGTTATTGGTGATGGTTATGTATGAGAGTGATCAACTGGACGAAAAGATGTTGAGCAAGGAATTTACTCTTTGATCCCTCAATCAAGGTAAATTCTTAAATCTTTATTTCTTAATTAGTCATGTATTTGGTAGGGTCAAAAATTTTGAGATTAAAAGTAATTCAGATATTAGAGCTATAGAAATAGAAATCTAATAATAATTTATTATTTCTTATGATGATCGTTAATCGAGAACAAGTTGGATTTATTTGGATTTGGGCTGAAACTAGATTAGATACGGATTGATACTAGCATATCGATATCCATATTCATATCCATATTTATTTTGTCTGATGAATATAAATACAGATATGGATATTATTTGGATGCAAAAATTTATATCTATATTTATTTTAAACATATATGAATACAATTTGGATACTGAAAGTATGGATATAATTATGGATATAAGTTAGATAATTAAACTTTATGACTATATAATAAAAGATATTACTAAATAGATGATAAATCAAGTTAATAGTATTGTTTATATGATTGTATATTTCTATTAAAATTAATAAGTGCTATGTAAAATTATATAGGATTATAGATAGATTTGGATATTCGGTACAAATCAGATAGTTGTCTATCCATATCCATATCCAATTTTTTTATGGATATGGATATAAATATGGATATTAGTTGGATCCTCAAATTTTTGTTCATATTCGGATTGATTCGAATACGAAAATGATTTTAGATAGATATTATCCAAACCACTTTCACCCCTAAGTTGGATTGATTGGACAAGCTACGTGTCAACTAGTAAACAATGATGACTGAGTTTGCCGCTAGTAAAGATAAGGGTTCTTGGATACGAAAACCGATATATATGTTTATTATGCACTACATGATTTTGATTTTTCATGGCTGATATTTGTTTCATGATTGTCGATATGATTATTTATATTTTATGTATCATATATTTGCATCAAATATTGATAATTTTTTAGATATTCAGGATTATGATACCAGCTATTGACAATCTTGAAAAGAATATAATATGATACAATATTTTTTTTGTTATAATAGAGGTTTATTGAATTAATGATTAAGAAAGGGATGTTTGGACTAGCCACATTAAATTGTGAATAGTCTTATCATATGTAGGAATGTGGCATTGGGAATAGCCACCATGGATAAGAATATGGTACTATGAATAGCTTACCATAGATAGAAATATAGTATTATGGATAGCACCGACACAGACAGGAATGTGATACTTGAGTTTATCAGTCATGGACTGAAGCATAAATATGATTAAGTCAAAATCATAAAGATAATTGTTGATTGATCTGGATCATATTCATGAGACATAAATGATAAGATATGAAATCCCAATTAAGTTAAAAAGATTTTACTTAATGATATATGTATGATATATCACTTTTGAAAAAGATATTTGATGATGTATGATGCACGATTTGTATATATCGGTATAGAGTTATATTAGATACTTGATATAAAATTTTATGGTTTATATTTCTTTTGATATTGTTCATCAGTTACTTTCAAATTATATTATTATATTAATATGAGTGTGTAGGGATTCTTATTGGGTTGTAAACTCACAATCTCAATTCTCTCTTTTTTTTTTTTTCAAAGTTACAAGATTCTCATACTTGGCCATGGTTTGGATTCACCGATGAAAGATGAATAGATAGAGGCAAGGGTTGCCTCGCCGATGTTTTAAACGGTGGTAGTGGCAGAGGGTGTTCCAAAGTCTACAAATGACACATTGAGGTCCTACCTATGACTGAGCAATTTGGCTTTCTTCCATTAGTGATAATTTCGTTGTATTGTTGGTTTTTTTCAAGTAATGAAGAATTAGTTTGAGAGTTAATTCTGAAGTCATGCAATGTGTTCTGGGTTTGCATTAGATTCCTATGTTGAAATCTCTGTTTTCTCTCATCAGCATCTTCCTTTCTTTTGGAATGTCTGTTTTGGAATATCACCACTTGCCTCCAACCATGACATGCTCCAGGATGAAAGGTATTGAGTTTAAATCCTGCATGATGCGCCCTGGAGTATTTCAACATGAAGAATTATTTTCAATGGATCTCCTCCTTTTTTTTTAATTTCAGAAAAGCTCTGAACAAAACATCTAACCATCTGAAACAAGCTAATACACGCAAGCTCTCACTAATATCCTTACCAAAAATGAAAAAGCACTCATAAACCATAAACTTCTAAAAGTTTTTCAAACAAATGGAAAGCTTCAGGAGGATCAGAATGCTTCCTCTATCCTCATGCTCTAACTAACTAATCCAGACTCTAGCCTCTAGGGGCCGCTTTGTCTCTATTCTTGATAGCCATGAACTCAGGACTACATATTGCTCATTAACCCAAGAGCAACTCGAGCATGGATCCAAGTTCACAATATTGCCAATTTTCACTCAAGTCATCGACGCAGCTGCTGGCTTGGCTCTAGCATTATTTTCAACACTGACAAGTTTCAGACATATATTTAATTTATTTCTTCCTAACAGAATATTAATTGCGCCTGGCCAGCCTTTGTGAGGATTTGAAACCAGACAATCGAACCTAACTTATATTGTGTTTGACCCACCTGCCATATTTATTTAGAAAATGAAATAAACTCTAAAATGTATGTTTGTTTGGAATGAAAATAAATTGAAAAAGGGTCAGACTGTTCAAACTAGTCACCAGTTTAATTTCCTAATCCAAAATCCAGTCTGATACTATGAGAAGAGCCACAAATAAATCATTAAAAATTGTTTATAATGTTAAATAAATATAATCTTGTTTGGAGCCTCATTAAATATCTTGATCGAGCTGAATCTTGTTCCAATTCAAAATTGATGAAATTTTGGTGAAGATCTTAATTTCTATTTTGAGTATGAATACCCAGTTCAAGCTTAATACAGTTGATGGTATGAGCCAAATTAGGTTTGTGTTTGGCCTGGTCTGAAGTTCCACTCAAGTCTCTAGCTTCAGTCCCTCTTTTAATAAGGTTCCAGTGAGTATTGGAGGTTATGCTCTTTGCTTTTGGTCCCTCAATTTCTTTTCTTTCTCTGTTTTATAGTAGATGGAAAGCAGAGTCGATACCTTTCATTTTTTCACTCTCTCTATTCCCATCTTTAAGATGTTATGATATGCCCTCTAGTTATCATCCTTATTTAAGTTAGATTCTTCGCGTAGCTAAAGGAGAAAAAGTTATGATCTTTATTATTCTATAGATGTTCAATTGAGTGAGATTCCTCCAGTCATAAGGAAATGAATCTCTCTTTTTATGCCATTGAAGTCCAGTCCAGATCATATTGGATTCATCTGCAAATTAAAATAGATACAAATTATAAAAATAATGAAGCATTATACAACTTTTCAACTTGGGAGGAAGCTAGATCTTTGGTTCCTACATCAGCTTTACCTCTAATCATCTTGCCAAATTCTTGCTGGATTAGAAGTTATGGTTTGCTAAAATTTTGATACTCGATTGAGTCATGGATGAGGCAGATTTTGCTTGTCCAGGCCCATCTAAAGTGACAAGATTGGTCCATCATAAGTTAGATAATCCTTTTGAATCACTTAAACTAGGAGCAACGATGTGTATGTGCTCAAATAGAACCATGGCAGCAATATATTGTTGATGAGAATGGCAAAACTAGCATTGTGGACTTATTCCATCTCCAATGGCAGAAGAGCAGAGGCCTCTTTGTAGGTGGGTTGGTGGGAGCCCAAGCGAGAAAGGACAAGGAAGAGGGCAAGAGTGAGTGGAGACAGTAGCTCTCACATTCCTTCCCGCACTACCTCATGTAGGTCCACTCTCCACCAAACTCAAACTCGATCCACTGCCTCTCTCCACCATATATGCTACATTATTGAGGCCTCCCATAGTCTATATAAAACCATCCTATTAATACTACTCTCCACCACCAAAGGACAAAGAGAAGGTAAAGGAGACGAAGATGAAGCCAAAGCTCAGCCTTCTTTGGCTCCTCTCCGTGGTGGCTCTTCTCTTCACTGGTTTTGAGCTTTCCGTTTCCCATGGTGCCGAGTTTAAAGCTGACTCGGCCATGTGCAATGTGTCGATAGTGGAATGCCAAGTATTGGAGGAGTTCTTGCTTGACTCAGAGATGAACCGGCGGGTTTTAGCGCAAAGCAGTGGGATTGGATATGGACCGCTTAATCCAAATCGACCGGTCTGCGAGTCAGGCCGGGGCCAGCCCTACGGCAGGTGCTTGCCACCCAAGTCTAATCCGCCCCACCGAGGCTGCGAGGGTATTTACCATTGCCGTGGTGGTAATTGATTCACGTGCCTTCGATATTTCTAGCCCCAGGGATCCTCTGCGATGTGCGTGCGGGACTGCGGAGTGCTCGTGGATGTCCGTCATCAAATGATGGATGGACGGCCATCGAACAATAGACACCCCATGTATGGCATGGCATGCACCTATGCGCTTATTGTTTGATGACCGTTCATCCTTTGATGCTGGCCATGCACGAATAGACCACCACACTCTGCGGTGTTGCATGTGCAATGCAAAGGACCTACGCTCTATTTGTGTTATTAGTTGTCATATGATATATTCCTCTAGATCTATGCTACTCTTTTTTTTGCAACATTTCTGAGTTCTGTTCTCAATTGCACTCATTTAGCGGAATCAACAATGATGTAATCGACGATGTCCGAACTTATTGTCGGAACTTAGATGAACAATATGTTCCTTTGGGATTGTTATCTTCCAGGTGAGAAAAATGAGGTAAAAAGAGAATGAAATTGGATAGAAACGTGGAAGTAGATGGATCTTGCAATCCCAATGCATGCTTGAGATTAGAAGGGAAATGGCCCGCCATGCTGGGACCATTGCTTGGTTGGCCAGAGGTGATCGCCTGGGCCGAGTGCTTTCTTATGGCTTCTTAGTTTTGTCCACGTATACCACTTCCTGTGAGAAGAAAATCTTGGTTTTCATAAGTTGTATTCCTTGTAGCAGTAAACAAATTATTCTTTTCAAAATAAAAGAGAAGAATATATGTAAATGATTGAGGTTGGTTAGACCTAAATTGTCCATTTAGTGCTTTCCTGATAGCAATTATAGGATCGGTTGTCCTCGCCTACCTGCCAAACCTCTGTCTTTCAGTCGATCAATTTGAACTTATTTATATGTGGATTGATAGCTGATTAATTCTTGGTTAAATTGTCTGATTTTAGTTTTTCGGTTCTTTTTTTCTTTTCAATTTGTTTGTTTCCTCGGACCCTCATTTTAGAGGATACTAATTTGCCTAAAAGCTACAACAGTATACGCGAATTTGCTTATGTCAAGCTTTATAATTATCAAGATTAAGATTTTTGTAGGCCAATCCTCTGGTTACTACGTAGATGGGTGTGAGCATTACAGGAAGCCTTAATTATTGCTATTTTGACCATAGGTTACCAAACTCCACCTTGCCTGGCATTAAGGATGCGTTTGGTTAGCTATTAAAATATATTTTTTATTTTAATTTTAAAAATAATATTTGATAATATCATAAAAATAAAAATCAAAAATCAAAAAAATCAAAATAATTATTTTATATGCAAAGCAAAAAATTTTACTTTTCAAACTTACTTTTCTATTTTTTTTTTTGCTTTCTCACGTCTAAAATACCAACCAAAAAGTAATGGGTCCGAATCTTTCTCCCTCATCGAGCTCTTCACCTCCCCACCTCCTTCTTCCTCTCTTTTCGAATTTTCTCTCTTATCGAGCTCTTCACTTGCCATCCCCAAACGTTGCTTTTTGCTTTATAGCAACGTAGTTACCAAATATATTCTTTATTTTTTATTTTATTAATAATAAAATAAAAAAATAAAAATATTTTTAAAATTAAAATTAAATTAAAATATAACCAAATGCATCCTAAGTGGTTTCTAATGTGCTAGATGAGTCTCTTGATGCCAGGACCACCATTATTGCTATTCCGACCCTTGCAACACCATGACATAACGCTTTGTGCGAAAAATGTATGGGAATTCTTCAACTCGTCTTCCATGCCAATTTTTGGATAATTTATTCTGATTTTCATGGATGCATGCAGACTTGTCTTAATTAGTTAATTCCTCTTAATCGAAAAAATAAGGATAGAACTTCTAGGATAATCTTTTCTATCCTCTAAAGACATAATTAAGCCTTCCAATGCAATATGATAAAGCTTAATTTGTGTACGTATATAACTGTGTTATATTATTAAGAAAACTTGTAAAAGATATCACCATTTAGACGACTATTATGGGGTCGTGCCACCTCAATCATGATTCTTGGATCATCCATGGAAACCCCAGGATGGTGGAAACTATGAAATGATGATCGGCACTATCGAGTTCACCAAAGATGCCATGGCAAAATGATAGCACCAGCTCGAAAACCGTGAAATGATGATCGACCTCTAAATCAATACCCTATCACCCACGGAAATGAAGCCCATAAGTTTCATTGACCTTCGGGTCAGGATATCGCCGATCATCAAAGATAAAGTTTTGCGGACTGTGCTGATGCGGAATAGAATAAAATGATATTTTGGCTAGATGCTGACCCTATCCTATCAGCTCTATTTGCTGCACGGGAAAACAATTGAAATCTCCTAATGAGCTTCTGGAATATGGCCACATGGGAATAACAGACATCCTTGACTAACAACTTATAGACTCAGGCCTAACAACCTATGGATTAGGAGATAACAAACTCCGACACCTCCTATATAAAAAGATAAAAGGAGAACCCTCGAAAGACTTTGGTATACTAATTCAAGCTACATCGTATTCTCTTTTTCTTTCTGTTTATAAAGCTCCGATTGACTTAAGTATCAGAAGATCTTCCACCGGAGGCCCCTACCATTTTCTTCAGCATGAACGGACTTTCTTTCTTGTAAGTCTAATCCAGTGTCCCGGCACCACGATCCTAGTCTCTATCATCAGCCATATCAGCATCCCAGAGCCTTGACGCAACAATGACAATCATGGCATAAGAGAAATATGTTTACAAGTCAAATTGTCTCTCATTCTATTTTACCAATTATTGCATCAAAAACACTAATTTTTAATATCAAACCGATGGCATAAAGTATGTGTCACGCCCCTGACCCGAGATTATGAATCGAGGGTCATGACAACCGCGCATACTTA
>KE505011.1:506136-517514 GCA_000441515.1 Elaeis oleifera | reverse complement strand
TCACCGTGGCGATCTCAGGTCGGAGGGACAGTTATATCCATATCCCATCGGAGCAAATCTTGACAGCAGAAAAAGTTTCAGAGTCGGTCACGTTCAGTGCAGATGTACCCTTACATCTCATTTGTATGCCATACCAGTGTCTCCACACTCCTTGGTTAAGAGGACAACCAACCCATGTGGCACACAATGACCTAGGCTTGATAAACGTTGTTATCCTTAGTAACAACGTATCATTTGGTCGCGAACAGGTTTAAGGACTAAACGACAAATCCTCCTTTGTTGAGTCTAAATAATCCTAAGGACTTCACCACAACACAGGAGTTTATTAGAAGATGAAATAATTGTGATGAAAAATATCAAAATAACTCTTATTTAATTATAATTCATGTACTAATACAAGAAAGAGCACAACCGTCAACAGACTGATAATTGGCTTTAGGACACTATTCCCAACAAATTCTTGATGACAATGAGAGTCAGGAATTTGCCTTAAGATGATACCTTGCATGCTTCCAAGTCTTTTCTATTTTTACTTCTTAAGATCTGTGGACCAATCCAACGAGGCCCTCGGTAAGTCAAATTTCTTTTTTTAGCTATATCGTATAGTTTAGATAAATTTGAAGTTTATCAAAAGTTTTATTTAAAATAATCCTCAATTTGATAAAACACTCTTTGCAAAAGGATTCTTCCTAACATTCTAAGGCAAATACAATCTCTACATTCCAATTTTCATTAAACAAATACTAGATTTTAGTATTTAACTTTGATTGGGTTTCTTAAACATTGATAATCATAGTTACACCGAAATTGTGTCATATTTTTAGGGCCGATAACTTGGACATAACTTTTATTATTTTGTACAATAGAAATCGATTTTTACTAGCATTTTTTTTGGGTTTCTTATTTTTGTTCTAAAAACGAAAAGTCTTAATAGAGCTTAAATTCTATTTGTAGTTTATTTAAAACCTCCTAAATTATTTTTTTTAATTTATGATACATCAATGAGTGCCGAGGAAGCCTTGACTCTTAAATCCAAAACGTTCAATGATCACAGATTCCTAAGATGGTAGGAACAACTTGAGGCCTAGTTAATTATACTTGCCTAATCACCGCTATTGGATAAAGGCTACCCTATAATGTTTCCTCCTCATCTTATCAAGATTTTCTTTAAAACTTTGATTCTTTAGACACTCTTAGAACTAATAAATCATCTAAAAAATTGAATTCTATTTTGGTTCAGAATTTTTAGTTGCCTTTCAAATGACCTATATAAAACCTATAGAAAATATAAGACCACTAAGAATTTTAGATTGCCCTAAAAGATGCCTATAGTAGAGACAATAAGGAGGCCATGAGGTTTATCATTAGTGACTTTAGCAACATTAAAATGGTAGACAACGTCCTTATAAATAATCAAATCCATCATTTCCAAATTTAGTCTAAGAAATTCATAGAGTGGCTCAACATTAGATGATAATTATTAAGTCTCTTATCTAATTGACAAGCTTCCATTTTCATAGACTAATTTTAGAAGTGATCTTAGAAGATTTGAGACAGCCTTACCCTTAGATCACTGATTCAAGCCATTAAAATAGAAGATCAGTATCGAATTAGAGAGTTGAAGGAAAATCAAATGAAAGCCAAAGTAAACCTGACTATATCTTAAAAATCTAGAGCAAAAATAGGGCTGCCAAGACTACAACTGAACCTTTAGATCCAAAGAACTAAGGGTAAAGGAAAGGGATAAATTCCAAAATTAGACCAAACCCAATTCTCAAAGCATAGGAACAAGAATCTATTGGTGGGAGGTTATGCTTCGTTTGTGGCTGAGACAACTACCTTGCACATCAATGCTTCTATCAGAAGAAAGAAAAGATTATGACAAAGAAGAAGAAGAACCAACCTTAATCTAAATCTACAATCAATATGGTAGAAGGTGAACCATCCATCTATAGGTCAGTATCCTTCACCCCATTAGTTAACTTTGCCTATGAGATTCTGATTGGTGGTTAGATTCCGATGCCAATATCCATATTTGCACTAATAGAGCATTATTTTCTTTATTAGAACTCAAGTGGAGAAAGTGTAATCATAGAAAATAGAATAACTATCAACATTTTGGGCAGTGAT
Organism: Elaeis oleifera; assembly: GCA_000441515.1. Classification (NCBI taxonomy): domain Eukaryota; kingdom Viridiplantae; phylum Streptophyta; class Magnoliopsida; order Arecales; family Arecaceae; genus Elaeis; species Elaeis oleifera. The sequence continues at coordinate 515,384 of KE505011.1, read as the reverse complement.
AATATATATGAATCTAAGGTTTTTCTTTGAGAAGCCTATTATCCTTTAAGATGTTCAATATATTCTTGACATAAGAAAAAACCTTATCAGTGGATCCCTATTAGTACAATTAGGATATAAGATTGCATTAGAGTCCAATAAGATTGTAATTTTCAAAGATGAAGTATTTATTAGTAAAAGATTTGTATTCGAGGGATTGTTCAAACTCAATATAATTTCTCCTTCAATTAATGAAAATTTTATTTCAGATCTTTCTTAATTATTGGTGTTGAATTCTAAATCTTGTAATGTTTGGCATGGTAGACTAGGTCATGCAAATTTTAAGTCCATTCAAAAGATGTTTAATCTTAATCTTATTTCTAAATTCAAGATTGATCGTATATCTAAGTATGAAATCTATGCTCAATCCAAATAAATTAGGAAACCTTCCAAATCCATCCCTTAAAGAACTACTTAACTCCTTGAATTGATTCATAGTGATGTTTGTGATTCTTAAGAAATCCAACCTATGAAGATAGTCATTATTTTGTGACCTTTATTGATGACTTGTTCAGATTTTGTTTATTCCTTTCTCTTGAAGACCAAGGATGAAGTCTTCAATAAGTTTAAGATTTTCAAAGCTGAGGTTAAAATATAAGCTGAAAATAAGATTAAAATCATAAGATCTGATAGAGGAGGTGAATATTTATTAAATGATTTTGCTATCTTTTGTCAAGATGATGGTATAATTCATGAATAATTGTTTTTATTCTCCTCAATCCAAGGTGTTACTAAATGGAAGAGTAGAACTCTTTTAGATATGGTTAACACCTAGATCATAAGTTCTAGTGCTCTAAAAATCTTTTGGGGAGAAGCTCTTTTGACCTTTACTTTTATCCTTAATAGAATTCTATCAAAGAATAAAGAGAAGACTCCCTATGAGTATCGGAAGGGACATGCACCAAAGTTAAGTTACTTCTGAGTTTGAGGGTGCTTAGCTAAGGTTGTTGTTTCTGAATTTAAGAGAAACAAAATTGATCCTAAAATTATTGATTCTATTTTTATTAGTTATTCCCTTGATGGTAACACTTATCATTTTTTGTTATTCATTTTGATTTTAATGATATATTTGTTAATTCTATTATTCAATCTAGAGATGCTATCTTCTTTAAAATATATTTCTTCAAGACTCAAATCCCTAGATCCACATCTGATTGTGATTCTTGTTCCTTGTCTACTTCCACTTAGATATCTAGTCCTCTAATCCTTAATAATCCTTCATCTAATTAACTTGATCTTTCTTCTGAGCCCAGAAGAAGCAAGAGAGTTAGGATCGAAAAGAACCAAGGTGAAGGTTTCTTTCCTTCTTGGTTGAGAATGAACCTACCTCACCAGAAAGCTACAAGATCTCCTAATATTTTTTTATAAGGAAGCAATTAATAGTGAGATTGAATCCATTATTGAAACAATACTTGGACTCTCAGTGATTTATATCCTGAAAATAAACCTTCAGGACATAAAAGATCTTTAGAAAGAAACTTAGGATTGATGGATTAGTGAAAAAGTATAAGGCACAGCTTGTAGTCTAGAATTTTGGAAAAAAGCCAATATTGATTTTTTTTGATACTTATGCATCTGTTGCTAGCATTACCACAATCTATGTCCTCTTTACTCTTGCTTCCATCCTTAAACTCTTTGTGAATGAAATGGATATGAAGACTACTTTCTTCATGGATATCTTGATGAAAAAATATATATGACTCAACTTGAGGACTTCTTAGTGTCAAGACAAGAGTATAAAGTGTACAAGCTTGTTAGATCCTTGTATGGGCTAAAACAAGCATCAAAACAATGGCACAAGAAGTTTGATAGTATTATTCTTTCATATGATTTCAAATCAATGAATTTGATAATTATCTTAATCATAAAAGATTTGATGATTGATATGTTCTATCTCTATGTAGATGATATCCTGATACTATTTTCTAACCTTGATCTAATTAATAATATTAGAAAACTCCTTTCCTATCATGTTGATATCAAAGATTTAGATGAAACTGATCTAATCCTTGGCATGAAGACATCCGATCCCCTGATTTTATATCTATATCTCAATCTCATTATATCCAAATGTGGATCGATAAATTTGATTACTCAACTTTTTCTCCTATTTCTACACCTCTTGATCCTTCTATCTAACTCATGAAGAACTTTGATAAACCTGTGAATCAAGAAAGATATGCTCAAATTATTAGATCTCTTATGTATCTCTCCAATCATACTAGACTTGACATTGCTCATGTTGTTTCTAGACTTAGTCGATATACTAATAATTCTAGTAGGGTTCATAAGATTGCTCTTGAAAGAGTTTTTAGATATCTTAAAGGTACTATTCTATATTGTCTTAGCTTTGTTGGCTATCCAAATATATTAGAGCGGTACAGTGATGTCAACCAGATTTCTAACTTATGTGATGTTAAATCCATCACTGGTGATGTATTTCTTCTTGGTGGTGGTATTGTTTCTAAGAAATTAGGCAAACAATCCATACTAGTCAAAAGTATAATGGAAGATAAACTTATTGCTCTTATTTCTATTTACTCTGAAGTAGAATAGCTTAAAGATCTTTTATCTGAAATTTGTTTGATTTCATCTCCTATTCCTCCTATTCAAGCCATTGTGATTCTAGAGTTGCAATGACTACTAGAAATAAGGCCTATTTCACCTCCCCATCTGATGGCAATGATCCTCTAGCTGCTGACTGATTATATCTTTAATATTTTAGATTGAACATTTATCTATGTAATACACTTTTATAAGTATGTGAAGACTTTTTATTGTATGAGATTTGATATATTTAATATATTTAATGGTAAACTTTAAATCTTGAATATGTAATTGGTTGAATATTGACAGGTGAATCTAGATATTTTGTTTAGTCAAATTTGATATTCATTTCAGGTTTGTAAAATTTAATAGATTTCTGATAAGTTTTTGATGGATTTTTGATGGATTTTCTATTTATGAATTTTGTGATGAATTATCTATCAATAAAGAAAGAAATTCAAGTAGAATGATGATATATTTCTGATAGATATATTGTTAGAAATTTTTCTGATGGAATATCATCAAAAATTTTTGATGGATAGTTTGTCACAAAAATTTCTGATAGACCATTTATCAAAAAATTCTATCACAATTATATTTTTGATAAAAAATTATATTTATCAAAAAAATATGAGAAGTATATATTTGATGGATTATCCGTCACAAATATGTCAGAATATTTTTGATGAATATAATCCATCAAAAAAATTTACTGACATCATTTTTTCTAACAGATAAGAATCAATTAGAAATTTATTAGAAATATATTTTCTGACAGATTTTATGAATTTTTTGATGAATTGTCCGCCATTGAAGCTCTTATTTCTAGTAGTGAATTGATTTCTGTAAAAAAAATTTTGTAAATTCAAAAATAAGCTGGCATATGAAAATAAGATAAAAATCTATAAAAAGTAAAAATCTATGATATTGTTAGAAAATGGGTAAGCTTGCATGTATAGATTTCAAAATAATTTTGAAATGGCAGCAGAAGCAGATCTAGGTTAAACCCTTTAACCCACATGCAATAGATCAAATCTATTAACTACTCATATCTGGATCTACGACATGCATATAATCTGAAAATAAATAAAATAAAATAATATTGAGATCAGATATCAATATCTTTGCATGGGTCATACTACACCGCAGCCGATGAACGTGGATCTGAATAGTTCCTCTAGCCATGCACATGCCTGACCTCCACAGGTATCCACATGAAGACTCATTTCGATCAGAGATGGGTGTATTTACCAAGGTGCTAGCTCTCTTGTAGAAGACTCCTCTTTGATGGCCAAAATAGATTCATCTCAGATCTCACAGACTCTCTTGAGATAGAGAAGAACGGGAGGAAGAAGATGAGGAAAGAGGCTTGGGTTTTTGAGCAAAACTTTTCTCTTATTTTCCTTTTTTAGACATCCAACTTTTGGACCCTTCTTATAGTGGGTGTAGGGATTAGGGTCTCTTGGAGGTGCCACCAAACTTTCACGCCACATAATGTGGGGAGTTCCAAATTCTTACATGCAAAAAATAAGTGGGGCATCCAACATTTTGTCGCCCAAAAAATAGGAGTGGCATGAGAGAGATCTGATTTTTCTCATGCACACTTCTTTCTCAACATGTAATGAGAGTAGGTTGGCACCATAAAAGTTTTCCATTAATCCCTAATTTGTTTCCATTTAATCCTTATCTCTTGATTTGAATCAAATTCAAAAATAAAGGGATAAGGATGATGACTCAACAAACCATGTCGCCCATCCTCTTGCACCCTCCTTTCTTTCATGCAAGAATTCTCATGCCAAATCATTTTCAATGTGGATACTAGGGCATGGACTCTAAAGCGTGTGTAAGGGGAGAGAGTCCCAGATCCTTGGGACTCTAGGGTTTCCTATTTGGTCTTAATCCAAATCTAATTTGGTTTGATCCAATAAGAGAATAGAACCTAATCAAATTAGAAACTCAATCTCCTTAATAATTTTAATCCAATTAAAATTAACTGAATCCAAGTTCTGATCAAATCAGAAATTAGTCTCCCTCGCAATTAGGCTTGATCCAATCAAATCTAATCCAAGACAAACTGAATCCAATTCAATTAGACTTAATCCGAACCATATTGCTCAATCAAATTGAGTCAATGAGCAATCAAATTGCTAATTAATTCTTCTATAATTCACTAACACTTAGTGAATTACTAAATTATAATTTTATTTAGGTTAACATCAATCACATTGATGATTTTATCCTTCAACGATTCATAATCATTGATCAACTATCAAATCAGACAAGCATCTCTTTTGTGTGTGATCCCATAGATTTCATTCTGTTTGGTAGTGAGATATATTATGATCCCTATCACAATATCATCGAAACTCATTTCAATAAGTTGAAATGATTTCAACTCTGTCCTTCGAGGGTCATCGATCATCAAAATGATGCTTAATAGATCTTATAATCTACTAGTGACACCTAGGAGTATATAGTGGTAACCTAGTAGAATGAAAGTAATAAACCTTTAAATGCAGTTGCCATATAGTTCGATTCTTCTATCATAGGTCTCGATAAGATGCAGGTCAAGGATAACTCGTCAAATTCATTTGTCGGTCATATATCAGATTCAATCAATTCGAATCCATATGAAATCTTATGAAAACTCTTTTCCATCATTCACCTACCATAGCCATGAATTTTAAGACTCCATCTTATGAATTGCATAGGACCTGTCTCTATCTATCAGGATCGATAGATCTCATCTAGGTACACATCCTATTCCTATAATAGACCTACCATAGCCAACATACATTGTAAGATTTTGAATGACGAGATAACAAAGTGATTGTGTAGTCAAACTACAGCAACCCCACTATGAACAGTCGAGCCACCACAGGTCAAAGAACTATCTACACCACTGCAACTTTGAGTAAGTTACTAATGAGTGGATAGCCATCCTAGTGACTTCTCATATTGGTCATGCTCAATACCCTTGATCTCTATCAAGCACATGCACTCTCGCTCCAGTGTCCCCATATTGTCGACTTGAGACTCAACTATCCATAAAAAAAAGTGATCTGTGCATCGATCTATCTAGATCAGTCATCATCTTTGTGATGATCTATCGATTGAAAGAATTTAAGAATTAATCACTAATAACACGTGTCTCAAATTTTCAACTCTTAAAAATATGTGTCATCATCCGTTAATTCCTCGAACAATTTATGGACACAATCAAAACACAACATGAATGGAAAAATAATCCAAATATTATTATTTCAAAATTCAATTATAAAGTTATGCCCCTAGAATGTGTATATGTGTCGGTCAATCTGGCTTCTAGGATATACATCTAATAGATATTATTTCTTTATCTTATATGAAAACTAATAATAATCTTGTCGATTGCCTTACCAAGGCCTAAATAAGACTAAGGTCCTAGATGTTGGATTTTGTGTAAGGGCATGCATATATGTTTAATTTTTTTTAAATAATATAGCAGAATATAAATTAAAATATCTTTTAATTTGAATCATATATGTATAAAATATAGAACACATGGATCTACTTCATATGCTGAAATTGAACACATGCTGAATTATGTTGAAATTAAATATGTGATCGAATCACATATCTGTTTCATAATTTCTTTCTTTGAATATAGATTTGAAAGAAGATAGGCTCTTTCTTAGCTGTGCAAGTACTTAGGCTCTATGGGTATCTACTTAGGATTAGTTTGAAATAGTCCTCTATAATATTGATCTTTCTTCTCTAAGAACGATCACCCTATGAATTTGAACGAAGTCTGAATCGCGATCCACTCTTTGATCCTTTTCTTCATCTTTTGTTTTTTTTTTTTCTTCTTTCTTTTGGTTATGCACCAACCAAGCTCTGAAAACCAACCACCAAAGGAGATGCCCAAAAGCTTTTGGGCGTGGAGATGGAGGATGCCCAATCTCCTTGGGCATTGGGACTAAGAGGGGAGAAGAGAGGGAGGCATGGGGACTTTATGCGAGGCATGGGAGCTACTGAAATTTTGATGTCAAGAGCCTTAGAGAGACCCCTTCAAATAGGCAAAAAGTTTGAATTCTATTCAAAACTAAATAATCTCTTAATACAAGTCCTACTTGTATTAGAAATTGTTGCCTTAGATATTTGAACCCCTTTAGGATATCTATATGGCATCAACTATTAGAGGCCTTTCATCCACTTTTTACATACCACATGGAGCTTAGGGGATGCCCCATGCTAATCCTCCATGTCCTCTTTTAGGTGGGCACAACCAACTTGATCAAATCAAGTGGCACCCCATGCAAACTATCAAAAAAATTGATTAAGGGTTTGAACCCTTAATACATATGATCTAAAACTCCAGGGACCCAACAATTGGAGCTCAATAAATCTAATTCATTTAAATAATTAGTAGATAATTAAATTAAATTAATCTTATCAAATAAGTAGTTCAAAAGCAAAGAAGAAATTAGGTTCAACCATGTGCTAGCAAGATTATCTTGAATCTAATAAGGTTTCTCTAAATCCAATCGAGACTTCATAAGCCCAATTACTTATTTCAAGTCTAATTCTTTTGTTGTATGACCTCATAGGCTCAATTTTATCTGATAGCAAAATATATCATGATCTCTATCATAGTATCATTGAAACTCTTTTCAATGGGTTAGAATGATTTTACTCTAACTCGTCAAGGATTATCGATCCTAAACAACCCTAGTGAGCTCTCACAATCCATTAGTGACACATAGCAGTATGTAGTGGCAATCCTATAGAATCAAAATAAAATCTCAAAGTGTAGTTCACATGTGATTCAATTCCTCTATCGTGAGTCCCGATAGATGACAGATCATAGATAAATCGTTAAATCTCATCATCAATCATATGATAGATTTGATTAGCTCAAATCTAATTGTAATCTTCACGGAATTCTTTCCATTAATCACACTGCTATAGCTATAGACTCTTAGACTTAGCCTCTTAAATTTCATAGGACTACTTCTCTATATCAAGATCGATAGATTCCATCTAGATGCATATCCTACTCCTATAGTGGACCAACTATTGCCAACATCCACCGTAAGGTCTCATTAGGGTTATGTTTATGTGTCAATCAAATTTCAGCAGTCTCACTGCGAGCAATCATACCATTGCAGATCAAAAGATCATTCACACAACTACTGCATCGAGATGATCACTGATAATTGAGTAGAAGTCTAAGTAATCTCTCATATGGTCACGCTTAGTACTAGTTATTTCTAACAACTATCCACATTCATCGCTCAGTGCCATATATTATAGATCAGAGACTCATCTATCTTGATGAAAGTGATCTGTGCGTGAGTCTATCTGAATCGATCACCATCCTTATGATGATACTATGACTAAAAGTATTTAAAATTAATTATACATGCCTCTAATTCTCAACATCCTAAGAATATGTATCAAAATATTAATTCTATGGATGATTCAAGGATATATCACACTTGAATGAAAATAAACTTACCTTTCTATTGATCGAATCAATATATTAAGTACAAATTATATCCTAGACTTATTACAATATGTCAGCTGTATTAGCTTCTAGGACACATATCTAACAATCTTTCATTTGGACTAAAGCCAATTGACCACTAATCTAAGTCCCATCTCAAGGTAGACTTCCATCTTTGGCTGGCTTAATTGCTTTGTCAGTGGATCTGTCACGTTGTCTATAGAGTCTAATCTTCATATCTTGATATATTCTTTTCAAGATAGTCACATATGATATGAAACTGCCGCTCGATGTGCTTAATTTTGATGAGACCTCGGCTCCTTGGCAAGTGCTATGGCTCTATTGTTGTCATAATAAAGTGGTATGGAATCCGATGTCATTACCCCAAACTCCATGATAAATTTTTGAACCAAAGTCTTCTTTTGCAGCATCTAAAGCAGTGACATATTCAGCTTCTGTGGTCGAATCCGCTATGATAGGTTGCTTGAAATTCTTCCAGCTGACTGTGCTACTATTGCATGCGAACATATATCCTGACATAGACTTTCTATCATCAAAATCAGATATGAAGTCTGAATCAGTATACCCTCGACTTATAATTCTGAAGCTTCTCCAAAGATCAAGAACAAATTCTTAGTTCTTCTCAAGTACTTAAGGATGTTTTTCAAGGCTATCCAGTGCTCGTCATCTGAATTTGACTGATATCTACTCGTGACACTCATAGCAAAGGCAATATCAGGTTGAGTATATAGTATGGTATACATAAGGCTTCCTATGGTCGAGATATAAGGAATCCTACTTATGTGCTGAACTGAAAGGAATATGCTCTACAAGCCAATCGAAATTTATATTTTGATGAATTTTTTTGTAATCTTTCAGACTTATGTATTGACTCTTTAAATAATAAAAGGTATTTTCATCATATGCTGCATCTTACTTTAGTAATGATTATGATGAACTCCATAAATCAAGAAAATGGATTTAGGGTTATGATGAGATCATACCTATGAGACCTAAAATCTTAAAAATTTTGATTTAGAATATTTCTAGTCATAGAAGCATTGAGTAGGGGATCAATGTTTCGGATAGATTAGTACTTTCTATGTATGCTCGATGGAGAGGGTGGCAGATCTCATATGCCACTTGTGTGAGACACTAATATAAGGAAGTGGGT
>KE505011.1:432553-444016 GCA_000441515.1 Elaeis oleifera | reverse complement strand
GAGATCACTTAGATTTTATTCAATCATCAGTGATTGTCTCAATACTGTAGTTGTGTGACTGATCTTTTGATCTGAGATAGTACTACTACTCGCAGTGAGGCTACTGGAGTTTGACTGATACATAAATATGAGACTCAATGAGCCCTTATAGTGGATGTTGGCGATAGTTGGTCGATTGTAGGAGTAGGGTGCGCATCAAAATGGGATCTATCGATCTTGATAGAGAGTAGTCCTATGGGATTTGAAAGACTAAGTCTGAGAGTCTGTGGCCACAGTAGTGTGATTAATGAAAAAATTTTTATAGAAGTCACAATTGGACTTGAGCTGATTAAATCTATCATATGACTGATGTTAAGGTTTGATGATTTATCCATGACCTGCTATCTAGTCAGAACTTACGATAGAGGGATTGAATCACACATTAACTATACTTAGAGGTTCATTTCGATTCTACTGGGTTGCCACTACATACTGCTAGATGTCACTAGTGAATTATGAGAGCTTACTAGGATTGTTCTGGATCGACAATCTTTGATGAGTTAGAGTAAAATTGTTCTGATCTATTGAAAAGAGTTTTAATGATACTTTGATAGAGATCATTGTATATCTCACTATCAAATAGAATTGAATTTATGGAGTTACACAATAAAGGGATAAGGCCTGGAATTAGCAATTGAGCTTATGAAGTGTCAATTGGATTTAGAGAAATCCGATTGGGTTCAAGGTAACCTTACTAACACATGGTTGGACCCAATTTCTTCTTTGTTTGGATTTTTTATTTGATAAGATAATTCAAACTTAATTATCTGCTAATAACCTAAATAAATTAGATTCATTGGATTCCAATTGTTGGATGTCTAAGATTTTGGATTATATAAATTAAGGATGCAAGTCCTTAATTAATATTCTTTGATAGTTATTATTGGGCGCCACTTGATTTGATCAAGTTGGGCGTGTCTCATGATTAGAAGGCTTATGGATCCCATATAGGGTGTACCTTGTGTGCACTTTAGGGTATGTTTATATGGGTGCAAGGGCTTCAAGAGTTGGCACCTAATAGGTTCTTAAGAGAACTCAAATAACTTAAGTTATTAAGAAACCCAATGCAAGTAGAACTTGTATTATGTGATTGAATAGGATTCAATCCTTATGCCTATTTAAAAGAATCTCCCCTAAGGTCCCTAGGCATCCCAACCAGCAGCCCACATGCCCCTAAGAAGACCCCCAACGTCCTCTCTTCTCCTCCGTTTCTCTTTCCCTTGGGCGTCCCACATGTCCTCCCTTTTGGGACGTCCCAATTATTTACATGCCCAAGTTGTTGGGTGCCCCTCCTTTGTTGGTTTCCAGCCTATAGTAGCAGCATAAATTAAGGAGAGAAAGGCAAGAGAAAAAGAGAAGAAGAAGATCAAAAGAAGAGATTAAGAGTTGATCACGATCTAGACTTCGTTTAGATTTAGCAGGCTGAATTTTTTTAGAGAAGAAAATTCAACTTGAAGAGGGCTGTTCCAAACTGATCCCGAGTCGATGCTCATAGAGGCTGGACACTTATGCGACTAAAAAAATTTTTTTTTTCAGATCCAGATTTGAAGAAGAAATTATGAAATAGGTATGTGATTTGATCACATGTTTAATTTCTGCATATGTACAATTTCAGCATATGAAGTAGATCCTTGTGGTTTATGCTTTTATTCATGCATGATATAGATTAAAGAGTTTTAATCTTTTATTCTGCTATGGTGTTTAAAAATAAATTTTAAAACATACATGCATGCCCCTACATACGAATCCAATATATATCTACTCAGGATCAGCCTAGAATAGCCTCTATGGTGTTGATCCTTCTTCTCTAAGAACGATCACCCTGCGAACCTGAATGAAGCTTGAATCATGATCAATTCTTTGATCTTTTCTTGATCTTTTTTTTTCTTACTCTCCTTCCCTTAGTTATACAGCAACCAAGCTTTAAAAATCAGCCACCAAAGGGATGCCCAAAAGCTTTTTGGGTGTGGAGATGGAGGATGCCCAATCTCCTTGGGCATTGGGACTAAGAGGGGAGAAGAGAGGGAGGCATGAGGACTTTGTGGGAGGAATGGGAGCTACTGAAATTTTGATGTCAAGAGCCTTAGAGAGGCCCCCTTTAAATAGGCAAAAGGTTTGAATCTTATTCAAAACCAAATAGCCTCTTAATAAAAGTCCTACTTGTATTAGGAATTTTGTTGCCTTAGTTATTTGAACCCCTTTAGGAGATCTATAAGGTGCCAACTATTAGAGGCCTTTCACTCACTTTTTCATATGCCACATGGGGCTTAGGGGATGCCTCATGCTGATCCTCCACATTCTCTTTTAGGTGGGCACACTCAACTTGATCAAATCAAGTAGCGCCCTATGCAAACTATCAAGAAAATTGATTAAGGGTTTGAACCCTTAATACGTATGATCCAAAATCCTAGGACCCAATAATTAGAGGTTAATAAATCTAATTCATTTAGATTATTAGCAGATAATTAACTTAAATTAATCTTATCAAATAAGTAATTCAAGAGCAAAGATAAAATTTGATTCAACCATATATTAGCAAGGTTATCCTGAACCCAATAGGATTTCTCTAAATCTAATTGAGACTTCATAAGCTTAATTACTTATTTTAGATCAATCCCTTTATTGTATGACCCTATAGACTCTATTCTATCTGATAGTGAGATATACCATGATCTCTATTATAGTATCTTTGAAATATTTTTTAATGGATCGGAACGATTTCACTCTAACTTATCAAAGATGTCGATCCTGAGTAACCCTAGTGAGCTCTCACAATCCATCAGTAATACCTAATAGTATATAGTAGCAACTCAGTAGAATCAAAATAGAACCTCAAGATATAGTTAACATATGATTCAGTCCCTCTATCGTGAGTCCCGACAAATGACAGGTCATGGATAAATCATCAAACCTCATCATCAGTCATATAATAGATTCGATTAGTTCAAATCTAATTATGATCTTTATGAATTTTTTTTATTAATCACACTGCTGTGGCCACAGACTCTTGAACTTAGTCTCTCAAATCTCATAGGACTACTCTCTATCAAGATCGATAGATTCTATCTAGATGCATATCCTACTCTTACAGTAGACCAACTATCACCAACATCCAATACAAGTTCTCATTGAAATCATGTTTATGTGTCAGTTAAACTCCAATAGTCTCACTGTGAGTAATCATACCATCGCAAGTCAAAAAATCATTCACATAACTACAATATCGAGATAATCACTAACGATCGAGTAGAAATCCAAGTGATCTCTCATATGATCACGCTTAGTACTAGTTATTCTCTAACAACTATCCATACTCATCACTCAATATCTCTACACTGTAGATCAGAGACTTATCTATCCTAAAGAAAGCGATCTGTGTGCCGATCTATCTAGATCGATCACCATCTTTATGATGATACTATGACTAAGAGCATTTAGGAATTAATTATACATATCTCTAATTCTTAATATTTAAAGAATATATATCAAAGTATTAATTCTGTAGATGATTCAAGAATACATCATACTTGAATAAAATAAATTTATCCTTTATTGATCAAATCAATATATTAAGTATAAAATTATGCCCTAGACTCATTACAATATGTCATCTACATTGGCTTTTAGGATATACATCTAACACTGGAGCCATCGAGGGAGATGGGACTTTACTTATAATGGGTCTTTCGGTGTTGGATTTTGGTTGTGTAGCAGAATATGAATTTAAAATTTTAACTTGCATAAAAAATTTTAACACTTAAAACTTGTCGACTAGAACACAAACCCTAGATTCACCTTGCAGACTTCAATCAAACCAAATAACATGCAATGAGGTAGAAGTTATACTTTCTGAAAATGATGGTTTGATAATTGAAGGGTCTCCATAAGACTCCAAAATAGAAACCCTCTAATGATGATCCACATAGAATAGATCAGGATCCTTCCAACCGATGTAGTGCTGTAGCCTTCTTCATAAAACACTGACGGCTTTCTTTTAAGAATCAGTTGCACTACCACCTGTGTGCTTTCGAATCCTCCATTAGGATCAAGCTAAGAACCTTTTCTCAAGAGATCTAACCATCTAAAATTAATTTGGAACTCCAACATTTGGAAAAATCAAACCATAGGACAAGCAACCCTTGCTTCCTTTTCTCTCTTGCCTTTCTTTCTATTTTTCTCTCTTCTTTTTCTTCTCTTTTCTCAAATTTTTTTCCTTTCTTCTCTTATCACATGCCTAAAATATCATAAAATCTAGGGTTTATCTCATATGTGGCACCCCCTTTAAATAAGGGAAGAAGCAATACCAAGAAGTCCCAAGGGGTGCCAAGGGTTGGGCGCCAACTCTTGGCGCTCCACTTCTTCATGCAGAGATTAAGTTCTCTATGTGATGAATTATGGCATAGAAGAGCCTTCAAACAGAAGGACTCTTCTTTTGTGCCCCATAATTCCCTTATTAAATTGGCATGGGATATGAAGAGGTGGTGTGGAATATTAGGGAAAGAAGTTAAGTCATAAGTGAGAAGGACTCTTCCTTCTCACCGCAAATAAATGTTGCACATTTATTCAAGGCATGAAAATCAGATGGGTGGCATGGACGACTCCTTCTGCACATGAAGTACTTTCATATTAGGTAAGAAACCAACCTAATCCAATTAGGTTCAAGGCTACAGGTTAGGTTTAGCTCAAACTCCTTTGAACTAACCTAATTGCAAACTTAGGTTAACACAATATGCTAGCATATCAAATTAACCTATAAGATTTACAATAAATCTTAATTAGATCAAACCAAGATCAAATTTTAAAGTGTGTGACTTATTGAGTTCTATATCTAGCCAGCAGTGGACTAAAGCTTATGACCTAAATCAATATGATTGAATTAGGTTAGCCCAAATGCACTAATTAATCAGAACTCTTTTCAATTAATTTTTGAATTAAACTTTTTTAATTCTTGTGAATCCATAAATCAAGTTTGACATCCAGCAATGTATTATGACTATCCGAAAAAATTTGATAGAAATATCAAAATTATCCTTCAGTGATAAATTATCGTACAATTTAATTTTTCGATCATACAATATTCCAGATGAGCTATGGATATGGATCCATATCAAGCTCAAATGCTTATCTATATGTATCTCAATTAGAAGGTAATGATTCAGTTGATGATACATTAGAAACTCCTTTCTAATTATCATCCTGCTTTGACCAAAGACTTCCCAAATCATCAATCTATGAAATCACATAGGATGTTGACTCTCCTTATTAGAGTGATCGATCCTTATTGACTACTCACAACCTCCATGCACACTACACTATGTCCAAAACACCCCACATAAGGATCAAAGAACTAAGCTAGGGAATGAACCAAATATAGATTCATGTATACAAGGTACCATGATGACCTCAGATCTAAGGATCACTCACACTACTCTTATTAGAGAATAACCAGCTGACATGTAAATAAGGCTCCATTAAATATTCTCTCATAGATCAATTCAGTGAACTCATTCTCTAATAAGCACCCATATCCTTGTATTAGTGTCATCACACAATTGGTTGTAAGATCAACCACTCTCTCCATCGAGCATACAAAGGATGTGCCAGTCTTATCGACATCATTGATCTCCGACTCAATGAACTAATGGTTAAAAATATTTTAGATTAAGACTATCAAGGATTTAGATTTCGCTGGCATGATCTCATCATGGTCCTAAAATCATTGTCCTAACCTATGAGGTTCATTATAATCTTTAAACAAATATTAAGATGAACATATAATGAATCAAAGTACCTAATTTTATTAACAAATAATATCAAATCCATGAGTTTGAAAGATAAAAATATAGAAAATATTCTATCACATCACACATGCGATTGGCTTGTAGGGCATTATTCTTTCAATCTCCCACTTGTACTAAAATCAATCGCCCCTATACTTGATGCCTATGCAATCTAGGTGACGATCAAACTGCTACAATGACAAGATCTTAATGAACGGATCTGCTATATTATTTTTGATATCAAACCACTCTACGATCACATCACATCTTTCAACAATCTTTTGAATGAGGTGGAACTGTCTTAGGATGTGCTTGGATTTATGATGAGACCTCGATTTCTTAGCTTGAGCAACTGCCTCAATATTGTCACAATAAAGAGGTACTGGTTGTTCAATTCAGAAATCATATCCAACTCTGAGATGAACTTTTTCATTCAGACGGTTTCTTAGCGGCCTCACTAGCAGCAATGTACTCGGCCTCAGTGACTGAGTCAGCAATAATCTACTATTTGAAATTTTTCTAACTCACTACATCACCATATAAGGTGAATACATATATTGATATGGATTTATTATCATTTGGATTAGATTTAAACTAAAATCAATAAAGCTTTCTAGTTTCAAATCAGATTCATCATATATGAGAAAAGCATCTCTAATCTTTCTTAAGTACTTGAGAATATTTTTTATAGCTTTTCAATGATCCTCTTCTGGATTTCTCTGAAATCTACTTACAATGCCTAAAGCATAAACCACATCAAATCTGATATACAGCATAGCATATATAATCGATCCTACAGTCGAAGCATAAGGAATAGAACTCATTTTATTCTCTCTTCAGGTGTCTTAGGAGACATCTTCTTAAAGAGATGTATGCCATGACTCATGGTAAGTAGTCTTTCTTACTTTCCTCTATATTAAATCTTTTCAATATAAGATCTATGTACTTAGACTGGGACAAACCAAGCATTCTCTTCGATCTATACCTATAGATCTTTATACTAAGTATATAAGATGCTTCACCCAAGTCTTTCATGAAAAATTTTTTGAGATAGCCATATTTTGACCAATTGCAATATAGAGATGTCATTCCCAATGAGCAGTATGTCTTCCACACACAAGACCAAGTAAATAATGGCACTCTCACTAGTCTTTTTATATACACATAGTTCATCTATATTTTTGGTGAAGCCAAACAATTTGACTGTCTCATCAAAATAGATCTTTCAACTTTTCGATGCCTGTTTTAATCTATAAATAGATTTCTTTAGCTTGCACATTTAATTACCCTTTCACTAGAGATAAATCTCTCTGATTGAGTCATATAGATTTTTTTCTCAAGATTTTTATTGAGAAAATAGCCTTGACATCGATCAATCAGATCTCATAGTCATGGTATACAGCTATGGCAAGCATGATCTGAATAGATTTGAGCATGGCTACAGACGAAAAGATTTCTTTATAGTCAACACCTTGTCTTGGTCTGAAATCTTTTGCCACTAGCCTGATCTTATAGATTTTTACCTGGCTATCTACTCCAATCTTCTTTTGAAGGCCTATTTATAGTCTATTGGGGTTACACCCTCAGGTTTATCAACCAAAGTTCATACTTGGTTGGTATACATGGAGTCTATTTCGAATTTTATGACTTCAAGCTATCTGTCAGAGTCACTACTCATGACTATTTTGAATAGGTCATAAGATCATCATTCTCAATGATGTGGGATGTGTTGTCATTTTCAATGACAAACCCATACATGAGTGGTGCATTATGCACTCTACTTGACCTTCGGAGAAATGTGTGTAGTGGCTGTGCTTCAATAATGAACACATTAGGTTGAGGGTCAACTTGTGGACTCTCCACATATTGCTTCTAGATAGATTATAGGTTTTGAACTTTTTAAGTTCAACTGTCCTCCCACTGCCCCTTTTTGGATAAACTCTTTCTTCAAGAAAATGGCATGTCTACTAACAAACATCTTTTATTGAGTAGAGTGGTAGAAGTAGTATCCTATATTCTCCTTAGGATAATCTACAAACCTATATTTTTTTGATTTAGCACTACGCTTATGTCCATAAATATTTTTCATATAAGCAGGGCAATCCCAAATCTTAAGATATATAAGACTGGGCCTCTTTTCTTTCTATATCTCATATAAAGTGCTAGAAACAAACTTAATTGATACTTTTTCAAAACATAGGCTGTGGTCTTAAGAGCAGATCCTCAAAAGAAGATCAGAAGATCTGTGAAGCACATCATGGACTGCACCATATCTAATAAGGTGTGATTCCTTCTTTTCATAATTTTATTAATTATGAAGTATGAGGAGGTATCCATTGAGAGAGAATTTTATTCCTTTCAAATGATCAAGAAACTCACTAGTTAAGTATTCTGCTCCTCGATCAGATCGAAAAATTTTAATACTTTTGTCAGTTTATTTTCAACCATTCTTTAATACTCTTTATTCCCTATAGACTCTGCAATGATTTACAAAAGTATAAGCCATAGGCGGTATCTAATATCTAAGAATCTAAAGTTGAAGTACGTAATGATAAATTTATTTGTATCATATACAAATCTTTAGCAATATTTATTTCCTTGTGCTTCAAACTTACAAGGTAGTCCTTGTAGTTCCTTTTTTAGTGCCCTTCCTTATCGCATTGATAACAAGTACCTTTGGTGGAGACTTTTTTCGCCATCTCCTTGAAGATGCTAGCTTTAGGGTTCATCTTTTGTTAGAACCTTTTTCTTTTCTTCTTGGAGATCTTATCCACAAGAAGAACTGGTGCCTTTTCACCCTTGAAATAGTTTCAGCTATCTTCAACATATTGAGCAGCTCAGGCAGGCTGGTGTTCAGTTTGTTCATATGATAGTTATGACAAACTATGAAAAAAATCAGAGAGTGATTGCAGGATTAAATTTTGATTAAGCTCACCATCCATAGCAAAATCCAATTATCCCAGACGGATGATCAGATCAATCATCTTAAGGATATGAGTTTGCACGGATGTGCCTTCACTCATCCTGACTTGGAATAACTACTTAGATATCTCATATCTAGCAGTCCAATTTTGTTCTCCATGCAACTCTTTTAAATTGAGGAGTATGAAAGGAACATCTATGTCTTCATGCTGCCTTTGAAGCTCATTGCTCATAGAGGTAAGCATGATGTACTTGACAGTCACACTGTCATCTTGCCATATCTTATATGTAGCTCTTTCCTTCTCAGTTTCATCTTTATCAATCGTATTGAGGGCAGGTGTATCTAGAATATAAGAGACTTTCTCATGTGTGAAAATAATTCTTAGTTTCCTCAATTAGTCTATACCATTTAGTTTGGTCAACTTGTTAGTATCTAGTATGCCATGCAGTGAAAATGGGGATGCCATTATATAGTTAAATATATAATAATAAGAAACTAATATAAGCGGACAACTCATAATGACATGCACAACTAGATTTGGACTTTTATCTAATTATTACTCCCACTATTTTATCAAATTTCATAGCTCTCAAGTATGAAAATGAGAAACATGGTTATGTTTCTAAGTAGGGTTGAGATTCCTATTCCTCACAAACACCTTGGGGATGGCACAACAAGCATGCATGAGTTCAAAGGTAGATAACTTTTTATCAATTGTATCTCATACAATTTTCAACATTTCTCTTGTCTCTAGAATACCCATAGTCTTATGGATAGCACAACAAACTACAGTGTTCTTATTAAGTTTGACCTTTCATTTTCATATGATCATACTTAAGTAATGTTGCTCTTGTGGATAACACAATAAAGTAATACTCTTCAAATATGCTGTAAATATCAATATGTACTTAGTCAATATCATATCAATCTCCATAGCAAGCCTTATGGATAGTACAACAAGCTCACTATAGATCTTGACATACTCTATTAATTTAGCATGAAGAGAGGCCTTTGTAATATCTACATCATAAAGCAATCCAAATTCAAAACTCAATAGACCAAATTGGCTAGGTAAATAGGTGAAAGAATCCCTGATGCTTTCCTTAGATACCAACAATTTAGCCAGGTAAATAAATGGACCTAATTAATAACCACCTTTGACACTTGCCTTAGACACCAATTGATCAATGAATTCGACATATGATTAGCAAGTAAATTCTGATAATACAATTTAATATAATTTTAATTGAGAGTCTTTAACTGATCTCATGCATATCCTAACATTAACATTGATCGCTGTCATAGGCGGTCAAGAATAAAAATCTACTCAAACTATATAGATAGGGTGAGTTGGGATTATTTTCATGGAGATCTAGGATGATTGTTGTTGGGTTTCGGTGGTATAGTGGAAGGTTAGGTGTTTAAAATTTTATTCAAAACATCCGATGCACCGAAAATCCCAATGCCCAGAAATCCTTGACTATAATAATCAAAGTATAATAAATATAAATTAAGATAAGAAGAATACCTATAGTGCTAATCTCAATTTCTACAAGGCATCCAAGTGTCCACCCTCCAATGGTGATCCACACAGAACTGAACCAAGGACAGCGCTCCTTCTTCACCTTACTTCAAGAGTTCTAGCCACTAAAACTCGACTAGCCTCATACCGGTCAGGTTTCTCCAAGAAACTGACTCTGAACTTTTGATCCTCCTTCTTTAAGACCCTCACAACTATTTTAGGATCAGCTAAGGCTTTGTCTTAAAATCCAAAGCCTTGTCCTAAACTAAGATAGGTTGTAAGAAAAAAGGAGAGCAACGGAGACAAAATTGGAAACTCTTTTTGAATCCCTCGGACACCCAGTGCCCCAACCAATTTATAGTCACTAGAGGGATGCCAAAAGAGAGGGATGCACCACATCCAAGAGGCCTATCTGATCTAATTATAAGAGATAAGAGTTTCATCAAACAGAAGGACTCTTATCAATGATACGTCGATCAGCACCCTACTCCGCATGCGATCAGAGAAGGAATATTTTCATATCCCTTCTCAAATTAGAAAATCTTCAAAATCCATATGGATAAAGGATTCAATCCTGATTCAAAACTAATGAGTGGATAAAAATTCCTACAAATGGATGTGTTCTCACATCCTTTCACATGAAGTCTGATCACTGCGTGCGCAGGGGTGAGGAGGAAATTATGGCATCCATTTGGCATCTAGATAAGTCTGAAAAATTTTAGAAAATTATCAAAATAGCTTGTCAAATGTGAAATGTTATCACTAAAATTATTCTATTTTGAAAGTATTTGATGAGGAGGACTCTCCAAATCTCAGAGAGATATGATGCTTCTGCACGTGCGTGCGAGACTTCCTTCCTTTTCTCAATTTTTCTCCACCCAAAAATTCTAGAAAAATATATCTCATGCTTTGAGATATGACCAGAGTATGGAGGGTGATATGCACTACCACACACATCTTAATCCCATGCCAGAAGGACTCTTTTCTTCTACCCACGTCAATACTTGTACGCAGAACCTGTTTTGCGCCAAGAGTCCTTCACAACTTGGAATCTTCGTAATTGACGTTAAAATGGGATGTGGTGCCCCAATTTGGACTGCTTCAAGGTAGCATGACTTAACCCAAATGCCCATCAAATTGGGTTAGCTAATTAGCAAGGGATGAGACCAAATTGATCTCCAAAAGAGCAAGGGTTCCAC
>KE505011.1:182132-197827 GCA_000441515.1 Elaeis oleifera | reverse complement strand
ATTTACATCAAAATTATCATATTTGAGATGAAATATTTACATCGCTAATATTTTTTTAAATCTAAGTTTTATAAAATTTTAATTAAATTAATAGCGATAAAATTATTCATCATAAATAATTTTTTTATTAGTGACAAATATTTTATCGTAAATTAATTTTTTACGACTAAAATTTTTCATCGTAAATAGTTTTTGAAAAAATAATTTTTAATGATGAAAATTTTTGATTGGTAATATCCATTCTTGACAATGGAATTTATTTCATTATAAAAAATTATCAATGATGTCATTATTTATGACTAAATATTAGCAATGATAATTTCATTATGAATAACTATTATCGATGAAAATTGATTATTAGCGATGAAATTTTTACGTTCGCTAATATCCTATTTTGTTGTAGTGAATGATGATAGGAAAGAGTATGAAATAAGGAACCAACCAACTCTTTCAATATTCAGTAACTTTGGCCGCCCATCTGGTAAGTGTAGAACTCAGTATTTGAATGATGTGGAGCTTACTACTGCAACATTACATGTGTTGTTAAACTATGATGAAGTGAAGCCATATCTTGAGTGAGTATCGAATCCTCTTTAACTCCACATAGAACTTTATACTTAATTAATAAATCCACCAAAACTAATACAACATGATAATTTAGTACGTTTGTGCAGTATGTACATACTTCCACACCTAGACATCTTAGTGATGCTCAGATAGATAAAAGGATTGAGGCTTCTTTGCATCATGGTTTAAAGATTATGTAAGTTTTAACTCCTGCTTGTGCCAATAGAAATTTTTGTTCATGTGAAATATAAGTACTAATACATTATTTTGCAATTTATGATTGGGGGCACAATCTATATAGTATGATACGAAATCAACACTTGAATTACTTAGCTTGGGGTCCCATGAGAGTAGTAAAAATATGGCCCATGTATTTTATTGGTGGATTCAAATTCCACACACATGCATACAATAAGGGCAAAAAAACAATCAATAGTGGAGTGTGTGTTAAGGGCAGAGGACATGGTGATAGTGAAGAAGATTTCTATAGTATTCTTAAGGAGGTGGTGGAGTTACAGTATTTAGGTCCAGGTGATAAAAGGGTGGTGATAGTTTATTGTGAATGGTTTGATCCTATGTATCATAAATCATGGGATGAAAATGCACAAACAATATGATATCGTTGAGATTTGACATCATAGAAGATATCCAAAGTTTGATCCATTCATTCTTCCCCAACATGTGGTGCAAGTATATTATTTATCTTATCCTAGGAGGATACGAGATAAGGTAGATTGGTGGGTGGTCATCAAAACAAGGCCGTGAGATCGAGTAGATAATGACCACATTTTGAAGCCTACTTTTCAAGATAAGGGGATGTCTTGAGTCAATGCAATAGATGATAATGAGTCTATTGAAAATTTACGAGACAGTGAGGGATTATTTGAGAAGGTTGATGCATATCTTGAAGGCACTATTGATGATGAAGAAAAAAAGATGAAGAGGAAGTTGAAGAAGAAGAGGAGGAAGAAAAGGAAGAAGAAGAATATTTCACTGATGAAGATGATTCAGAAAGTAATAAAAAATATGAAAATGACAATGAGGATGATGATGAGTAATTATGATATAATATTTATGTTTCTAGGTAATTTTCTTACTTTTTTGTTAATAGGTGATAACTTGTTTGTATATGTGCTTATGTAATATTATTGGTATCTATTTTACATATATGTTATTATAATCTTTACTTGATAATTGTTTTATATTTAGGTTGTTGTAATCAATACTTGATATTTGATTGTTTTACATCTATATTGTTGTGCATATACAGATGTCACCTTCAGATCGAGTTGGAAAGGGAAGGAAAAGTCATCTACGTACTTCTCAATCGAAAAAGACTCACGCAGCCACATAACTATGACAGACTTACCACTAACCTCAACCACCATGGCTCCTCAGATGCTTCACTCGCCATCTTCTACCATTGTCACATCATCTTCCTCTCCTATTACACCACCCTGTTCAACCATGCCACCTCCTTTCCATCCTATTCCACCACATCTTCCTACTATGACCCTTGAGCTTTTACTACTCAACCACCATGTTCTAATTCCATTCCACCTTCCATTCCCACTACTTTCACTACCCCTCCCTCTTCCTCCACTATGCCACCATCATTTCTCATATATCCATCACTTTATTTCAATACCCAAATACCATGCCACACACACCTAGCCCTACTTGCAACCCTTCCTCTTCCCATACTATGGTTTCACTTGGACAGTCACCACCTACCCAACCCATGCACACTTCTGCCACTAAAACTTCTAGTCAAGAGGGTTTGCACACACAAACATCAGAGAGGGCACTGTTAATTCCAAGAGGTTATGGGTAAAACTCTATAATATTTAGTTCATTGCACTATTTTATTCGGTTGAAATAATATATATGATTGTTTAACTATTGTTTATTTGTATAGTTTCAATGATGACCATATGGTGACCCGTGCTTTGATTAAAATTCTTAAGAGCAAGTATGATGGTCCTTACTCTTCATAGAAGAAGATTCCAAAGAGGACACGAGACATGTGGTTTCATGAGTTTGAGGCAAGAATATTTTTAAATTTATTAGATATCTTTGTTTGCTTATATTTGATTTTAAAATGCCTATATATATTTTGTTGATACTGTACAATTTTTTTTCTTTTATAAAAAAATTTCAATGGGATCCAGAGGATGAGCAGCATATTTGAAGGAATTGGGTGTGCTGTGGTTCCAATCGTCTTACTGATATTTTTAACGAGGCTCGTGAAAATCGTGACTGCAAGCTAGATTGGATTGGAGAGGGTGTATGGTAGGAGCTATAGAAATATTGGGATAGTGATGAGTTCAAAGCCAAAAGTTAGAAGAACAAAAAGAATCGTGCATCCGATTGCGGTGGATTAGGCTTCCCACTTTACACTGATGGTTCCATTAGCATTAACGACCATGATATAAGATTGGTATTGATTTATTCTTTGTGATACTTTTTCTTTGATTATTATTAATGCATCTTATTCTTTATTAACTTGTTAATAATATAACTTTGTTTTCAAAGTTGCAAATGTTGTTTGTGTCGTGAAATTCAGATGCAAAAGTTGAACCAGGCACCTACATTGGATGAGCTCTTCAGACACACCCATTAAAAGAAAAGATGACAATTAATGGGTGAATAAGAGGGCAGAGATAGCATATGTAAGTATTTAAAAAACTATAATTCATATATTCATACTATTTGTATGTTTAACTCATTGTATTTAATGTCTTTTGTAGACTAGTTTATATAGAAGTGGTAAGAGGTGCAATCAAGTCAGAGCTCGACTGAAGAAGATGGTACAGAATCATCGCAGCAGCACATCCATGATGCATGTATAAAAAAAATAGTTGGAGTGAACAAAAGGCGGATTTATGGATTTGGATCATAGGCTAGCTTGTTGACAGGCTCCTCATCTCGTGGCCGCACATCCTCATGAGTCCCTGAGGAATGGATTTAGGAGTGAGAGAAGATTTATATTATGTTTGAAACCATATCTGCTTGAAATGAGGAGTTAGTTGCTCATAACAATCAATTAGCAACCCAAATAATGAATTAGCCATCCAAAACAATGACATAGCTGCTCGTATTTCTCATATAGAGGAGTTTATGCACCTTATGATGGAGAAGATGCATGTGTTTACAGCACTGTCTCCAGCTGCTACTTGTACAAATAATGATGATTGTGACGATGACGATGATGATGATTAGGAGGAGGATGGCTACTTATGATTTCTTTCTTACTATGATTGGAATGATGATACTTGTTCTTTTGTTATAAACTTGGATACAATGAGGATGATGATACTTTTGAAACTTCTATTATGGTTTTGATACTTATGATACTTTTGGATATGATGTCCATTTTTTCTTTGTGATGATTATGATTTTTATTAGGATTAATATGCTATATTTACAAATATAAATTTATTGTGATATGGATTATTTGTATATCACCAGGTGTATTAAAAAAAAGATATTTCAAGTTTTTCTAATTATCAGATTTAAATATTGCCATGGATATTTTCCTCGAAAAGATATTTTGCAAGGGATTTTTTTCCTTAGAAAGTCATTTTGCAAGGGATTATTTTCTCCAAAAATTATTTAGCAAGGGATAATTCCCTCGAAAATACATAAAAGTTATATAAAAAATTTTAAAAATCCCTCAAAAAATCCCTCGAAAACTTTTTCTTGAAAAATCTCTAAAAAAATCTCTAGAAAAGATTCTCTCAAAAAATCCCTCGATAAATTTTCCTTAAAAAATCCCTCAAAAAGATTTCCTCGAAAAATTTCTCAGTAAAAAAATTTTCCTCAAAAAATCCCTCAGTAAATCCCTCAAAAATCTCTTGAAAAATCCTTCGATAAATTTTCCTCGAAAAATTCCTCAGAGAATTTCTCTTAGAAACTCTTTCAAAATGATTCTCTCAAAAAAATCTCTTGATAATTTTCCTTAGAAATCCTTTGGAGAATTTTTCTTAGAAACTTTCTCAAAAAGATTCTCTCAAAAAATCTCTCAGAATGATTCTCTCAAAAAATCCCTTAGAAACTTTCCCTCGAAAAATCCATCGGAAGTTTTCAAGGAAAAAATTCCATCAAAAAATCCCTCGAAAAATAAATTCCCTCAAAAAAATTTTCAAGGAGGGTTTTTCTGATGACCTTATTTTCGTCGGAAATACAAATTTTCGATGGATTTTTTCTTTTTTCCTCAAAAAACCTCTCAAAAATGGCCCTTTTCCTTGTAGTGCATGGGGTTACAAGTTAATTTAAAATAAAAATTAAGATATAGTTTTGCAACTGAATTGCAACGAAATTTTATTCCATTGCTAATTAAAAAAATCCTAGTTTACTTTCCATAATCCTTATTTTCTCGCTACCTCTCTTTTCCTCTTTCTCCTCTCCCTCTCTCAACCGACCCATTGCCCCACATGCTGAAGATCTCTCTCTCCCACCACACACTCTCTCTCCCCTTCTCTCGCTCTCGCTCGGAGGTTGGTGGGTGCCCACCTCCCCCCCCCCCACCCACCCATAGCAGTGGCCTGGTGGATACCCACCCATCCTCCCTAATGGCGTCGATGTCCAAGCTTCTCTATTCAGTCGTCTTCTAAGCTTCCCTCTTCAGCTGCTCCAAGCCTCCCTTTTCAGCTGTTCCAAGCCGCTCCAAGCATCCCTCTTCGATCGCTCCAAGCCTCCACCCGATCGAGACTCAGGATGCAGTGGAAAATTGGGAAAAATAGAGAAAAATCAATGAAGAACTAAGGAAAGATAGAAAATTTGTAGGTAAACTCTTTTCTTTTCTTTTCTTTTCATTCTCTTTTTCCAAGATCTATGGAGAAGGAGAGAAGCAGAGGGAGATCGGAGGGTTCTTAGCTTCATGTTGGGTTTAGGTTTTGTTTGTTCTGGTCAGGGAAGGAGAGTAAAGGGATAGAGGGGATTTTAGGTTTTGTTTCATTTTTTTCTCGAGCATCTGGGATTTTGGGGCAGTGTGGGTTGGTTTCGATCAGGGAAGGAGAGCAGCAGAGGGAGATCAGAGGGGATTTTATTTTTCGGTATGGGTTTTTCTCGGACAAGGGCGGTGTGGGTTGGTTTCTTGGGAGTAGCAGAGGGAGATTATTTTTTCAGGTCGGGGAAGGAGAGTAGCAGAGGGATTGGAGGGTTTTTTTTGATCAGGAAAGAAGAGCAGCAGAGGGAGATTGGAGGTTTTTTCCAATGAGATCAGAGGGGATTTTAGGTTTCATTTTGGGTTTTCTTTCCTTGGGCATGGGCAGTGTGGGTTGGTTCCCTAAGAGCAGTAGAGGGAGATTGAGTATTTTTTTCGATCAGGGAGGAAGATTGGTGCATAAAGAATTACTCTTGTAAGATATCCCAAAAATTATTGATTTTCTCTAAATGGACATTATCTCATGGGCTATCTTTCTTAACAGTCTAGATTTACTTTCTAATAGTCTCAAATAAATCATGAATACTCATCAAATGAGCTATCATTGGATGTTCAATCTTACCATGGCCGATTCATGTTTTGCCCTACATAATGGTAAAACTAATTTGGGATTAAAAAGTTTGATATTATTTGTCAATTGCAGTATTGTATTTATATACCACTGATGTTTTTGGAGATATTGTTTGCAAATTCCACCGGATGGTATGACCATGAGAAAGTGGAGGAGCTTGGTGGACAAATGGAAGAGAGAAGAGTGACAGAAGAAGTCAGATATTGCATCCAAGAACCACAAACAATCAACTCGGATTGTCCACACTGGCGGTTCGGCTAGCATGACCGCCACAATAGGTGTTTGGTTAGTATCTTTTTTTATACAATCATCTTCTAGTTATATGTTTTCATTTAGTTGGACCCAAGATAAGTGGCCACAATATGCTTCCTTTTTTTTTTTTGCATCCAAGAAAAACTATGCAGCCATATATGTAGCAAAGGTTCAGATTGTTAAATATTGCATGTATGAATTGTATATGGATACAGAAATAAGCAATAAAACATGGACAATATAATTATCTTGTACTGTACACATTGTTCGAGAAAATAGAAGCAATATGTGCATGGTCAGCTCATTGCATAGTGCATACATGGTATGCAAGCACATGCATATTGGTTCATATTTTTCTAGATATTTAAAAATAAATAAAAATATATAAATGGTTAAAAATTATAAATAACTTTCAAAATTTAGAAAAATAATAATTAAGTATGCAAATTAGATGTTCTATGTTCTAACATAACATGTTTACCCAATAAAATGACAATATCATTCTATGTAAGTATAGATCATGCTCCAACTTGTAATGAAGCATTGTTAATATGCTACTAATCTACTATATCTAAGAATTTGTTTGGTTAGTGTGTTATTTTCTCATAAATCTAAATTTATCTTGAATTATTTTGGGGATCTGTGCTTAGTCGGCCGGCAATATATAAAGAGGTATTTGACCGCATGCACCAAGACAAGAATGGTGACTTTGTGAATGAAAAGGCAAAGAAAGTTAGCATAAGTAATGAACACCAATTGTAATTACATGGTCTTATATGCATATACACCTATTTAATTTATTTGGATGCTTTGGATTTCACTTATATATTTTTATTAAAATACTTAAGCATGTTATGTGTACTTGTCTTATAGGAAGCATATGATCAGATTATGCATAGAAAGTATAGTGAAGACCCAACGACCCAATCTCATTTTGATGTTGATTCTTGGGTGGAGGTGGCTGGACCATGCAAAAAGGGTAGAGTATTTAGATTGAGTCAGCATACTTTTGTTTCTAGCAGCCCATCATCTGTAGGTGCATCTAGTACGGCAACCTCGAACCGAATGAGACAGCCTGACAATCTATTGGCTCAGGAAATGCATCAGCTCAAGAATGATATGCAGAAAATGAGTAATAGTTTGGAAACGATACAGCAAATCCTTCAGATTATGACCACTTCACATCCATCACCGACACCATCATCCTCTGCATCGATTTGAGCATCTTGGGTCTTCAGAAAGGAATCCTACTATAGCTCCTCCTTCGATTCCTCAGTCTGCACCATAGAATTGGCCAAGTACTTGGTGGACTGCTTCTTTTGGTTGGATACATCTGCCAATGAATATATAGCATACTCCTATGGTAGCATCTTCAGCTCCACAAAGGTTAAAAAAATATATTACTTTACTTTTCTTTACTTATGCTTTCTTTATCATTCTTATTCTTAATATATGATGTTAGGCATCTACTTCAGAGCGTCATGCATCGGGGATGATAGAGATGGATAAAATACCAGTGGTGGCGATATGCACCTAGAAACTCTATAGTCCTCAATTTAGTATCTTTATTTTATATATGAGAACCTTATTGGGTATATGTACTTTACATATGCATATGATACGCACTTTGTGTGTACTTTATGCATGCTTTGATATACTATACGTACTTTATAATATATATATTTTATTGATTTCTTGATGTTATTGAATGAAGAATTGGTATTGTTGTTGGATAGCTTAAAATGATTTTGATTGTTGTTAGATGTATAGCAGGTATATATAAATATTATGTTTGAAAAATATAACCAAAAATTATAAAAATAGTAATTTAGCAATGGATTAGCAACGAAAGAAAGTTTAGAATCTATGAATTAGCAATGGATTTACAACATATTAGCAACGAATATTTGAAATTTGTGCAATGGTTTATAAACGAAATTGCAACGAAATATTAAAACTTTAGCAATGCAACAGAAAAGGATTTGCCATGGAATCTTAAAAATTTAGCAAAAAATAGAAATAAAGTTCCAACGGAATACTAAAACCTTAGCAACTAAATAGAAATGACTTTGCAATGGCATACTAAAATAAGATAAATGATTTTACAATGGAATAGCAACGGACTAGCAAAAAAATTTAAAAGTTTAACGACGCATTGACAACTGATTTGCAATGAAAGAGCTAAGAAAATTATTTGGGTCGCAAATTCGTTATTCAAAAGTGAGCAATGAAATAATTCTATTGCTATTCTATTGCTAAAAAAATTTAACAATGGAACAGCAACGAATATGAGTTTTGTTGCTAATTAACTATGAGAAATTTAACAACACAAGCAAATCCATTGCTAAACAGTTTAGCAATATATTAGCAATAGATTTTGTCTGTTGTTAAGTAGCCTTTTTCTTGTAGTATGGTAGGCTATCTAAACCTAAATTTTCTTTCTTCCATTTTGAAACAAAATCTCTTTTAGCTAAAAAGTATTAGCATGGGCGCTGAGAGCAACTCTGATATGTTGTTTACTTAGTAAAGAAGAGTAAACCTATTATAAAAGAGAGAATTTTCACTTAGAAGGTAATTATCAATAGCTACAATAACTTGGAATTTGAAGTTCATGAACCAATTTTGAAAACTTTTTCACTAAGATTGAAACATTTTTGCTTATATCATGAACCAATTTTGAAGTTCATGAGTCAACTAGACAACTAAATATTACCACGAATCTGGTCCTCTAATCCTTTATTTTCTCTATCATATTTCGTTCGAATCCAATAATTATTGTGCAATGGTGGTGGAAAATATGTCATAGAGTACGTTGGAATGTGCAGAACAAGTTCTATCATAACAGAGGAAATCTTTTTCAAAATGTGACCATGTGTGGTGGGTAGATAGTCATATCGCTAGTGGCAGAGGTGGCAGTAGGATTAGGATCATTAAAATCCCCAATAACTAATATAATTGTAAAAGTGCCAAGCAACAATATTTTAGTGCTGCTTGTGCCAAAAATTCTCAACAAAAATTTTCTGATTTTGCCAAAAATTGCTCATCTAAAATGTCATAAATGCATAAATATAATAAATAAAAAATTCTACTCTTGAATTATTGAAATATTTTAATCAAATTTCTATTTATACTGATTAATTAATTAACAAATTTTGTGTATATAGATAATCAATAAAAATGAAATTAGAATATATCATCTGGTTGAAAGCTTTTTAAGTACTGTTGGGACAATTCAACCGACCCCCGACTCTGACTTTACGTCGGTCTTATGAACACATTACTCCGACTAACAATCAGTTAACTGATTGATAGTCGGCTATTATCAATTAGCAGTGGACAACTTGGGTAACCTCTGATCGAAGATCGTCAGCATATCAGAGTTACTGACCGATACTCATTCGGATTTCCAAGACTATCGACTTACCACTATTACCGACATATAGTCAGCCTATCTTCTCAACACACCTAACTGTTATAAACGGTTATTGACTATATGTCATGGTCATTAGTGAGCATAAACAACCCATTAACTCCATAATTATGGTCGAATAATTTAGCACCATAAAAAGCGGGACCATGTGCTCGATGGTTATATCAGAATTATCTATAAAAGAGAGGTAAATGAACAACACGGATAAGATAATTTTGGACTAAAACTGTACCAATTCAATTCTTCTTCATCTGTTGTTCACCACTCCTCGTTGACTTGGGTATTGGAGGGTCCCCATCAAACACAACTCCGATCTGTGAGGACTTTATTTTGCAGGTGCTCTTCACCGGCAACAGGCAATAGGAGATTGGCCATAACAGATTGGGATGCCAGGTAGGAAAAAACTACAATCAACCATGCCAAAAATCAGAGCTCAACACTCGACTGGATCGGCCAGGCAATCTTCTTGCCAGAAAGATGTTCCTCCTCCACCTTCAATAGTAGAGTCCAGTTCTTCGTATCCTGTGATCACCACAGACGCACGGATTGCTGTACTCATGCAGCAAATGAAGGTTTCGACGGAGGCGGTCCAAAGCCTCCAGCAACAGCAAACCCAGCAGTAGCAGTAACTACTGGTGGAGCAATCGATGGCTTAGTCAGTGCCATCTAGGCACAGCCGCCGTCCTCCACGACACTCACCATCCTCATCTCTGGAGCGACGATCGTCTCGACACTCTCATCGAGACAGACAACTGCATTCTCGACACTCCCATTGTGCCACCCATCATTTATGGTGTTCTCTCTCTCCTTCTCGTGCACATAATATCAAGAAGGGAAAAGACCGTAGATGCCTTCTGCTTCTCCCTCTTTGAGCTCGTTAGGGGGTTCTACCCTTGGAGTTTTCCAGCAATGGTGGCTTGACAACTACGAATGTAAATTCAAAGAGATCGATCATCAGCTTGCCCGACTTTAGGTAGAAGGTCGGAAGTCCTCCAATGACTACGACTTTCACACTGCTCAGCCTCTGTCTCAGTGCATCCGAGATGAGCCGATTCTTCTCGATTCAAGATGCCACAGATGGAGCTATACGATGGTTCCATCGATCCAATCAACCATCTGGAGAGCTATAAGGCTCACATGATGATCCAGGGGCAACCGACATCCTCTTATGTATTGACTTTTTGGCAACTCTTTGGAAAGCTGCTCGAGCCTGATATTTTGAGCTTCAGTTGGAGAGCATTAACTCCTTCGAGCAGCTCGAACATTCTTCGTGGCCCACTTCAGTACTAGTCAAAGGTCGTCACAGA
The DNA here is from genome assembly GCA_000441515.1 of Elaeis oleifera. Classification (NCBI taxonomy): domain Eukaryota; kingdom Viridiplantae; phylum Streptophyta; class Magnoliopsida; order Arecales; family Arecaceae; genus Elaeis; species Elaeis oleifera. The sequence goes on along the minus strand of KE505011.1, from coordinate 186,752 downwards.
CATCCGACAGTCTCTTCTCAATCAAGCAAAATGAGACAAAGATGTTGAGAGATTTTGTAGCTCATTTCAATGCGGCCACACTTGAGATCAGAGACCTCAATGAAGATATATCTATATCGACCATAAAGAGGAGTTTGAGGGGATCCAAATTTATATATTTTTTAGACAAAACTTTTCCTCTGACCTATGCTGAACTTTTGGAGTATGCGTACAAGTTCATTCATGCGGATGAAGCTACTTCTGATCGACGTCAGATAGAAGAAAAAGATCAGAAGAAGAAACAGAAGAAAAGTGGAGCTCCGATCGAATCAAATCGGTCAATTACCAATAAGAGAGCTTCACCTCGATAATGGAGTCTGAAGCCAAATGGCTATGGCAGGTATGAGTCTTATACTCCTCTTTCTACTCTCCGTGCATAAATTCTGATAGAGATCGAAGGAGAGGAGTATTTACGACACCTCCACTGATGAAAGCATCATCGAGGAGCCGTGATAGGAAGAAGTACTATCGATTCCATCATGATCATGGTCACAATACCGATCAGTGCATCCAGCTCAGAGATGAGATAAAGGTCCTGATTCGATGAGGCTATCTTAGAAAATTTCGACGAGATCACCGAACTCAACCTCCCACCAACCAACAACCTCAGCCATAAACTGAGGAGACACTCAACAATCGACCAACGGTGAGAGTAATCAACATGATCTTCGGACAACAGAAGAACTGGGAGGCAACTTCCGAAGAAGAGTCGGTGAAGAAGCGATGACTCGACAATGTAATTATTTTTCGAAAAAAAAATATTCGAAGAATTCAAACTTTCCATGATGATGCCGTCGTTGTCTCGATAATGATAGCAAATTATGATGTAAAAAAAAAATTAAGTGAATAATAGAAGCTCGACAGATATTTATTTATTCGACTTTTTTCGAATGCGACTACTGACTGATCAACTTAGAAGAGTCTCGACGCCATTGATTAGTTTCACAGGAAATACAGTTATTGTAGAGGGAGAAATCACTCTCCCATTAACCGCAGGAATTGAACCATAATAGAGTACTATTTTTTTGACATTCATGGTTATCTGAGTTCTCTCGACTTATAATGCCATACTCGGACAATCTGGTCTTAATACTCTGAGGGCAGTAGTCTCGACATATCATCTGCTAGTCCAATTTTTGATAAGAAATAGAGTCAGAGAGATGCATGGAGATTAACAACTTGCTCGATGCTACTTTCTGATTTTCACACAAAATAATCAACCCTGAAGACTCTTTGTCTGTTGATAAATTGGATCAAAGAGAAAATGAAGAGAGGGCTGAACCAGTCAAACAACTGATTTCCATCCCATTAAAAGAAGAGAATCCTGAAAAGATGATCCAAATTGGATCGTGGATGTCTGATCCGGGGTGGCAGCAACTAATAAATCTACTTAGAGCAAATACCGATATTTTACTTGATCGACTACTGATATGCCAGACATTCTTCTAGAGATAATAACTTATTGGTTAAACATTGATCCAAAGTTAAGCCAATGAGACAAAGAAAGACCTTTTGCTTCCGAAAGGCAGAAGGTCATCGACAAAAAAGTTGACAAGCTCTTCGCAGCTAGCTTCATCAGAGAAGCTAATTATCCCAATTGGCTTGCTAATGTAGTGATGGTGAGAAAACCTAATAAAAAATAGAGAATCTACATTGACTACATAAATCTAAACGAAGCCTATCTGAAGGATAGTTTTCTCTTGCCAAAAATTGATCAACTAGTTGATATGATTTTGAGACACCAACTCTTAAGCTTCATGGATGCCTTTGCAAGTTATAATCAGATTCGGATGGCACCCAAGATGAGGAGCACATAGCCTTCGTAACTGACAAAGGTATCTACTGTTATAAAGTAATACCTTTCGATTTAAAAATATCGGAGCCACTATCAATGGCTAGTTAACAAAATCTTCAAGACACAGTTTGGGCAAAATATGAAAGTTTATATGGATGATATGCTGGTGAAAAGCCCTCAAACTACTGATCATGTTCGAAATATGAAAGAAGCCTTCAGCACAGGTCGACGACATCAGATAAAGTTGAATCCGACTAAGTGTGTATTCGGAGTAACTTCTAAAAAATTCTTTCGATTTTTAATGTCACAATGAAGAATCGAAGTCAATCTTAAGAAATAAAGGCTATCATCAATATGAAGCATCCTAGTTTCAAGAAAGAGATACCACAGCTTAATGAAAAGATCGCCGCACTCTGTCGATTCATCTCAAGATCGACAGAAAGATGCTTGTCCTTTTTTAAAATCTTGAGGCAAGTGAAAGACTTCTCATGATCAGAAGAGTGCCGATAGTCTTTTGAAGATCTAAAAGGATATCTGGCATCTCCACCATTACTTACAAAATCAAAGATTGGGAAAACTTTGTATCTCTACTTGACGACTTCGATAAAGGCAGTTAGTTCGGTACTTGTCTAGGAGGATGATAATCGAGTTCAATGATCAATCTACTGCACTAACAAGGTACTTCACAATACCAAAGTAAGATATTCAAGAGCGGAGAAGATGATCTATGCTCTAATCATATCATCACAATAATTTTGCTCATACTTCCAAGCACATCCTATTGTCGTCTTGACAGATCAGCCATTGAAGGCAATCTTACACCGACCTGATACGTTAAGTCGAATGGCGAAGTAGGTGATAAAGTTTGATGAATTTGATATACAATATCACCTACGTCCATCAATGAAGGTGCAAATTTTGACTAACTTTGTCACCGAGTGTACAATACCTAATAATAATCCTGAGGATGAATCCAATGACAAATAAATAAGCTACAACTCTCGAGCTCGTCTTAACGTCAGCATGTGTGCTACATATTGATGGAGCATTTAATACACAAGATAATGGAGCTGGTCTCATTCTCACCAATTTTAAAGGGGTTGTAACTGAATATACCCTTCGATTCAATTTTAAAGCTTTAAATAATCAAACCCAATATAAAGCACTCTTAGCCAGCTTAAAATTATCAAGGAGCTTGATATAGACAGTCTAAAGGTCTTCACCGACTCACAATTGATTGCTGGATAGGTTAAGGGCAAGTTTGAAGCCCAAGACCCCATCATGATGAAGTATCTTCAGAAGGTGAAAGACCTTATATCAATCCTAAAATATTTTGAGATCTTTCACATCTCAAGGATAGAAAATGTTCGAGCCAATGTACTTTTGTGACTTGCAAACACTTCTTTCAATTCACTGAGTCGGACATTCGTTGAATATCTTGAGTAGTCGAGTATTGATAAAATTGAAGAAGTGCTATAACTCAATGACGAGCCAAGCTGGATGGACCCGATCATCTAGTACTTGACTGATGAAACTCTACCTACAAATCCCTTAGAAGCCAAACGACTCAGATGGATGGCCTCTCAATATATTTTGATAAATAGTCAGCTTTATAAGAGGTCATTTTCTCTTCTCTTACTAAAGTATTTGGGACCGACAGATGCCAACTATCACTCAGAGACGTTCACGAAGGAATTTGTGAAAATCACTTGGGGGGTAAATCTTTGGCTTACAAAATCTTACGACAAAGATATTATTGGCCCACCATGAAGAAAGATGCGCTGAACTTGTTCAAAGGTGTGAACCATATCAGAAATATATAAATATACAATACCAACTGACTAGTCATTTGACATCAATTGTTGCACCATAGCCCTTCGCATAATGGAGAATTGACATACTTGGTCCTTTCCTCCGACATCTGGTCAAAAGAAGTTCATAATGGTTGTCATTGATTACTTCACCAAATGAGTAGAAGCTGAATCTCTAGCATAAATCACTGAAAGTAATATGGAAGACTTCATTCAAAAATCAATCATATGTAGATTCGGTCTACCACATACCATCATCATCGATAATGATCGACAATTCGATAATCAGAACTTCAAAAATTTATGCAAAATTTCATATTACGTACAAACTCACATCAGTCGGCCATTCATAATCCAATGAAGAGGTGGAGATAACAAACTGAATAATTCTGCATGGTCTCAAAATCAGACTGAATGAAACTAAAGGCCTCTGGGTGGAAGAACTATATTCGATCTTATGGGCATACCATGTTGGAAAATATATCCCAAAAATTAATCATCAACCTGTTGACGGTTGAGTAACCTTGTATTGTAATTAATTTATTAATAATAAATATATTTTGGTATTTTTATCATAAGTTTTCATCTTCTAATGAACTCCGTTGTTGTGATGAAGTCCTTAGGGCTATTTAGGTTCAATAAAGAGAAGATTTATCGATTAGTCTTTAAAACTGTTCATGACCAAATGATAGGCTGTTAATAGGAACGACAGCTTCTATCGAGCATAGGTCACTGTAGGCCATATGGGTTGGTTGTCCTCTTAACCAAGGAGTGTGAAGATACTGGTATGACATATAGGTGAGATATAAAGGTACATCATCATTGAACGTGACCAACTCCAGAGCATTCTGCTGTCGAGAATGTCTCTGATGGGATATAGGTATAAGTATCCCTTAGACCTGAGTTCGCCTCAGTGACTTGCAAGCAACTCACTATGCTTTGGTACTGGACTAATTGAATTTCTAATTCAGTGAC
>KE505011.1:67941-80317 GCA_000441515.1 Elaeis oleifera | reverse complement strand
ATCTATAGATCTTGTATCGGACCATCCTTCTCTTTAGAGACCCATGTTGACCTCAGTGATATAACTCCTAATCAATTTAGTGTCTGGATGGTCTATCGAACTAATCATCCAGTCAATTATTTTTTTATTATTTAATTTATTAAATATATAAAATAAAATTATCATGATTTAATATTTTAAATAAAATTATCTGATTCATTTAAGGAAGACTAAAGATCTAGGACGATTGAGGTAAGTGGATCTTACACTCTTTATTTATTTTTAAATCTTCATGATTTTCATGCATATGATATTTTATTGATGAAATCATATTTTCATAAAATAAAGATTAGTATATGTGATATGAAAAAGTATATTTTATTATGAGTATTGATTCTATGAATGTGTTTTATGAAAATAGTATGATTATGAAGCATAAATTTATTATTATTTTATCTATATGTATGTATGTTTTAAAAAAAGATATAAAGATTTTAAAGACTCTCAAATAGCTATGAACAAATTCTTATGAAAAGATCGACATCCGGAGCTAGCATCTATAAGAACATAGGCCCTGCCAGCGGGTATAAAGTTGGTATATAAAATATAAACTTATCGATTAAGAACACTGATCCTGTCACGGATATAAAGTGACCATAGCACGAATATCTGTGAGTAAAATTTAGAAATATGACATAGATACATGACAAGAATGATTTACGAAATATGTTTATGAAATGTTCATGATTTATACATATATGATTGGTTTATGACTTATTTTATTATATGCTCTATAAAATACTTTAAATTTATATTATCTGTTATTTTTTAAGTATTATATTATCATAAAAACTTATGTTGGATCCGATAAAGAAGCATAGATTCTACTTATTGGCTAGTGTAGCTCATATTCTTTTATTTCTTTTTTTATAGAGGAATAAGGTTAGGACCGGTGAAAAAATTCAGACTTGAAGATCTGCGAAGCAAGCTTGAAAATTTTGTAGTAAAATTTTATTTATTTTATGATCATGAATTTGTAGTTATTTAATTATAAATCTTGAGACTTAGGTTGATATTTACTTTTGGATTTAGATGCTTTGAACTAGTTCTGGTTTAATTAAATATTTGAATTAAATTTTATTTATTATTTTTATTTATGATGCATCTGTTATTATATTTAAGAAGATGAATGTTGGAATCATGTTATCATGGACTGTATCCCTCAATAGCATGGCCGTGTTATTTCCTAGATTTGGGGCATGACATAAGCACCAATTAATCATAAGCCATGCAACATCAATTTATAAATACATAATACATCTTAAATCACTTATAAAATAAATAACAATCATGTAGGTATATTTATATATAATTTTTTATAATCATGTAGACGATTGTATTGAAGAACCCTTACTTCCACTGATGGTTGATTCAAATACTACAAACACAAATCTGCTTCTAAGTCTACGAACTCAAGGGTAGTATTTTGCTCAACATTATCTTGCCCAAACAATTGTCATCTACAAAGCCAAGCATCATTGTCAAAACAATTCTAAATATCAAGGTCCCTCAAGGAAAAATTATGGAAGATCAGGATAGATGGCTATATGATGCTAATCCAAGACCTCTAATCATACAACAATGGTCTGCAACCCCTCCTACTGTCCTGAGTGCATAAAATATTTTTGGACCTACCACTAGTTTACAAAACATGTAGAGAGAGAAATATTATAGATGAGAGAGAAAGAGAAGAGAGAGAAAAGGGAAGAGAGTCAAGGTAATTTTTTTTAATTTTTTTCTTCCTCTCTCGATTTCTTCTTCTTCTTCTTGGGAAAAAATAGGAGAAGGGAGAAGATTTCTAGGTCAGCCACTCCATGGTGGTGACTTACGGCACTAACCTACGGTAGCTACCCCATGATGGTGGCAGCTACAGCAACGGCCCATGGCGAAGATGGTCGGTCGAATGGAAAGAAGAAGTAAAAAACAAAAAAAAAGAAAGCAGAGGAGGCCTTGGCTCATGCAATATGGCAGCTTTCTTGCTTAAATCTGGTGATGGTGATGGCCTAGTAATCGAAAAAAAAGGTAGAGGAGATGGTTAATGACCTTACATTGTCGCTAGTGAGCTCTTCATGGCCAAAATCATGGTAAATCCCTATAAGTAAGACTTGAATCCCAACTCTAATCAAGGGCTTCTTAGTGGTAGTTGATGGGGGATTAGAGAGGGATGCTTAAGGGGGAAGAAGGAGGCTTGTTGATCTCAGAAATAATTTTATGCACACAAATATTTGAGTATGATGGAACTAATGGATTGTTATAGTGTATGTTGAAAAAGTTTCAAGGAAGCTAAAAATAATTCAAAAATATCCAAGCAATTGCCAAAGTTAAAATCCAAAGAAAGCAAGCTTGGGAAGTCACATTATGAAATAAATAATGGTTGAAACCAAAAGTCAACCCTAAATTTTGAAGAGATGACTCTGGCATGTAAGATGTTAAGTGGAACAGAATTACAAGTCGATCCCAAGTTTTACAAGTCGACTCTTTTGAGATAAGATAAAAAAACTATAATTTTTAGCTTGGTTCTTGAGTTGACTCTCTTAGACCATGAGTCGACCCCAAGTTAACTTAGAGTCAACTTCAAATTAGTCGAGTCGACTCTCTCAAACAAGATAGAGAGGTGTCCAAATAGATCTGAGCCCAAGTCGACACTAGTCAATTGATAGTCTACCCCAAGTTGATTCGAGTCTACTCCATTATATCTGACAACTCTGATGGCTAGTTTTGTACAAGTTACAAATATGTACAAGTTACAAACATGTACAAAGGCTAGTTTTGAGCTTCAAATAGGTTAAAAATCAATTTTTTGACTTTCTAAGATCCTTAAATGCCAACCAACATATTAAAGAAGATAGAGAAGAAAGAAAATAAAAAAAAAATCCAAGATATATTAAGTGTTCGTTCAAGAGAAAATTTACTTCCGATCCATCAAACCCTTGAGATTTCAAAGTATTTCAAGAAAAGGAAAGAGCATTCATTGTCAATCCTCCTTAATAATATTCTTTCAAGCTTTAACAACATTCCTTTGGCTCTTTAGGAGCTTTTCTTTGTTCTCTTGTATATATTCTCAATTTTTATTGCAGCAAGTTTCGATTGGGATTGAACTTGAGGAAATACCTATCCAAGCCTTGAATTGGATTGTATTAGTTGTTCAGATCTAGGAGTGGCTTAGGAGATTGATTTTGGTTGATTTTCATTGATAAAATCAACTAAATTGATTATGAGCCTAGAAAATAATCTTGCTGTAGTCTTGAAGAGATTATAGTAAAATTCTTAAGTGTACTTGAAAAGTAGACATAAGTGCTAAATTTAGTACCGAACCATAATAAAACTTTGTATTTATATATATATGCTCTTCTTACTTTTATTTAGATCTCATCTATACTTACATTCTTATAGTTTTAATTTACTACTTCTGCTGCACCTTTACATCATACATCTTAATTTGTGCATATCCTTATTTTAGTTTTTGAAAACTTAATTCACGACCCTCTTTTTGATTGTCTATCTGAATAACAAGCACTACAAGAAAAAAGATTTTTTACAATGGTATTTTACCGTCGCAAATAATTATTTGCCGTCATAAAAGAGTATTTGTGATGGCCTTATGATGGCATTTTAATCATCGTTGTTTCAGCCACAGTAAAAACTCTACGATGGAAGAATATCATCACAAAAGGTTTTTACGATAATTTTTTACTACGGTAATTACTTTTATCGCAAAAAGGCATCGTATAAGATGTATTTATGATATTTATTTGTGACGAAGGATGCCATCGCAAATAACTTTTTCCTATAGTATTTTACCATTACAATAAATACTTTTTTTTTCCAACAATCATAGCTGTCACAAATAATGGTAGTAAAAATTTTTTTATTATTACAGCACTCCACCATCGCAAATAGTGGTAGCAAAAAATTTTTTTCCTTACAACACTTTGCGGTCACAAACAGTGATAGCAAATTTTTTTTTTTATAGTACTTTACCATCGCAAATAGTGATAGCAAAAATATTTTTATTATTTTTTAATAAATTATTTATGACAATAAATACCATCACAAATAATATAAATTATATTTTATTAATTATATTTATTTTTATTTTTATATAATTGTGCTTATGAACTTGTAACTATTATTGATACTCCTGCTTATTAATTAGAAAAAATAAAGCATAATATTCAAATATTAAAAATAAATCTATTCAATCAAAAATAACTTGAAATGTATTATTCAATTTTAAAATTATCTAAATTTTGTTTAAACATAACATAAGTATTCAAGTACATGTCCATTGTCGAAAATACAATACAAAGCAAAACAGAACATGAAATTTACTTGCTTTATCTTCATAGAATTGTACCTGAATCTGAAAATAAATAAATAATATTAGTTAATAAATTATTATAAAAAAATATAAAATGAGGTTACCAATAAAATAAATTTCTTACGACAAAGGTTACAATAGAACCTTTTGTATCATCAAGAAATGAAATACCTCTATGATTTCACAATGGAGAACAAGTTTGTAAGGGACAACCAATCTGATGGTTGGTCAAGGTACCAAACACTGGAAGATAGAAATAAAGCATGTTTCATACGAGTTGTTTTAACTTCTCTGATTTATAAATTTCTTCGATAGCATAATAAATAAATAAATAAATAAAACTAGATTCAACTTTTTGAACCATTTAGATGAGAGATTGATTCAAATACTATTAGAACAAGGGTAAATGTGATTCTATTTTGTATAAATCTAGATGCAATGCACCTTAAGCAATTGATACTGCCTATATTTTCTTTAGAAAGACACTTGGACAACTTTTTTGAAATTTTTTTTCCATTTTGCTCCTTGTAAACATTTAATGACAAAACTATTAAAAATGATACTTTGAAGGAAATTCAGATAACAAGAATATCATCACAAAGCTCATCAATTATCTGGGTGAATCTCTTATTTTCCGATGCATGTGTTTGGTGAGCACTAGATGCATTTGGAACCTATATGTTATAAAAGTTGAAAGATATAGAATTAATTATAAATAACAACCAATTAATATACAATATAAATCTAGCTAAATAAATAAATTATACCTGCCCACTACTGGATGGCATCGAACGAAGAGTACTTACTGGGTTGTGTGCAAAACATCCACTCACCATCTGAGCACGCATCTGATGGAGCTATGCCTTCAAGCAGGAAATCTTATCATCAAACTCAGTTCGAAGCTCATCCCAAATCCTCCTAATGGTCTCCTCTGATGGTGCCTGAAAAGATTGATCATGCAAACGTTGCCTTGTTATGCTCGAACTCTAAGTATGCATCCGTCTATGTCCATCTTCTCCCATCACCTCCACAAAGATACAGTCTTTTAGTTCTGGTGTGCACTCATCCTCAGGTACCACCTCAAGTCGTCATTTCATCTCCTCCTGTAATAAAAATTATAATATTGACATTAATATATAAAATATAGTATATGTAAAGAGAATTTAAATTATGCACTTACAATACACTCTTGCGCATCCTATCAATGACACCTTGCTTTGAAGTACGTATTCTAATAAACATGCTTAGTCGATTTATTTCTAATCCCTCTGCTTCACTCTATTAACATAAATAATTTAAATATATATAAAAATTTACACTAGAGTTATATTTAATATAAACTTATAATATTCTAAATATACATTTGCTCTAATAACAGAAAATAAAGTTCTCCCTATCTTATGCAAGCCTCCGAACATCTTCTTGTTATTTTTGTTTCGTGCACACTGTGCCTACAAAAGTTATTCATATAATTAAAATATAATATATTTTATTATATGAAAAGAAACTAATCACAAAAGAATAAGTATCTGGACATTTTCTTGTCTCCAATAATGAACAAGTACCTCCCACTGATCAGCTTTCACATGCGGAGGACGTCTAGAGATAAGATTTTTTTTGCTCTAATTCTCATCATAGTAATGATGCTTGATATAGACTTTCAATTCCTCCACATCTCACCAATTGATCTTAAACAGTTTTCTCTATATTCACTAGGGGCATCTGTGTTATCCTATAAATTAAATTTAACAAAGTTAGTAATCATATAAAATGTATGAATATAAAGATAAGAGTTATTTCATATACAAATTTCTTCTTATGTTTAACAATAAATATTTAATATAATTCTTTGAATGCTACTACATTAAAAATATAACTATTGAAAAAATTATGCTGCTACATTAAAAACATGGGCAACCAGTAATTTGGAATTTCTCTGATTTTGCATCTCTTTCTAAATATAATCTAGAATTAAATACATAATTATAAATAAACTTATAAATATATTTATCTGTACCTCTTCCAAATGTAATCTAGCATATGTTGGGGCATTTTTGTCCAAGATGCATATATCAATGGGACATATGTCTCATTTTTTGCTATAACTTCTTATTGACTCTTGAACTTACTTGCATTGGACCCACAAGGTTGCATATGAGCATCAAATATCAAAGAAAACTTCTGACCTATGCCCTAAAACTCAATACCATGAGCCATGCCTCGACCTCTTCATCTAGAAGTTGACTGACTCGAATAACCTAATTAGTATCTAAATACAATAATAAGATAAGATAGTACAATGATTTTAACTTTACATAAGTAGAATAAGTGATTTTACTTACAATATCTGATGACTGTGGCTGAGATAATATGATCTCTGATCGCTGTCTATCTGGCTGAGTATTATGTGCTGAAAGTGATTATTGCTATGACTCAGCATGACTAGACTGAGATGATGAATAAGCCTATAATCTATCCAACATGGATACATCACGTGTCCTCTTTGGAGCCATCATATATGTAAACATAAAAAGTAAGCATCATCTTCATCTTAACTAACAAATGAACAATATTAACTAACAAAAAGTAAATATAAAAAGTAAACATAAAAGAAACATAAAAAGCAGATATAAAAATATAAAAGAGATACAAAATTTAACTAACAAATGAACAATAATAATTTACATATAAATTTTCACAATTAACAATTGTCATTCATCTTCGTCCATCTTAATATCATCATCGATGGATCTCACATTATCTACAGTTGTTCCATCTACACCTTCCCTCACCTAATGAACATCATCATCATGAGTATATATTGTCTCATATAAATATTGCTCGTTGAAAGGCTCTACTTGAGGTACTGATTTAACATTATTTGAACCATCCTTTGAATACATGTCAAACAAATCTTTAACTATCATCTTGAGAACAACACTCTATCCTGATTTTATAGGATCTAGAATATAGTATACTTATTTTGCTTGACTTGCTAGAATGAATGGTTCATTTGAAACATCATTGTCATTATATAAAAGATGACTAAAATTGACAAGTATCATCTTAAACTTATCTATCTTCTTCCCCTTGATATCATCAATCTATCACACTTAAATAGTACAAATTGCATATCATTGGTATATCGAATCTTGATAATATATGTCAATCTTCCATAATAGGTTATATCTCAAACACTTGTATATGCCTTGACAATAATACCATGGTTTTAAGTGGTTCTCTTGTTATCCTTATCAAGTTTGCAAAATTGGAAGCCATTGATGATATATCCACCATAACGTCATACAAATTGGTCTAGACCTCTAGCAAAATACTAAATTTTATCTGAGTACTAAATTTCAGATGTTCTTACCTATATTCATTTTAATATATAAACTTTCAAATTATATAAAATTAAATGATAAATAAAATTTTGAATTTGTATTGTTAGAAAAATTAAATATGATTACTTACATGCTCCCTCAAACATGTGTGAAAAGTTGATGCATAGACCTTTTCAATTTGATCATATGATGAATGAGGTATTTGTCTTCTTAAATACTCAATGTGCTTCCTATAGATATTATAAATAATACTCATAATGAATATAAATTTGTTAGTATATCTTACAAGTTGATCATGAAACTTACATTCGAATGGGAGTTATGGCATTAACATTTTGCAGCACACAATGATAAGCTCGCTCCCATGTGACTTCATCAATATATATTTTGGCTCTCTTTCTAATGGGAGGATCCGAATTATTTCCACCATCATTATTCTGAATTGATCGATTTGACCTAATTTCAATATCCTGTAAATATCTTGAATAAAAATTCATACACTCTTCCATCAGGTCTCCTTTGGCAATTGAGCCTTCTGGATGAGCTCAATTATGCACATAAAGTTTGAGCATAAGTAGATACCTATATAGATACAAATTAGATAAATTTACATAACAATAAATTAAATTAAAGAGTATGTCATGCTTTATTTATATAAATAATATTATCTTTCAATAGGATATATCCACCTAAATTGTACTGCTCCAGCAATGAGTGCCTCTTCTACTAAATGTATAGGTAAATGCTCCATTATATCAAAAATGAAGGTGGAAAGATCTTCTCAAGATGGCAAAGTGTTAAAGTAATACGACTTTAAATATACTTTAGGTCAGCCATCTTGTTCACCTTTGAGCATAATTGCCTAAAAAAATTTGTTAACTCAATCAATATCTCAACCACATCCTTAGATAATGTTTTGTGTATAGCTATATAAAGTAAATGTTGCATCAAAATATGATTGTCATGACTTTTTAATCTTCAAATACTACGCTCCTTTAAATGTACGCAGCAACTGATATTAGATACATAACTATCAGGGATTCTGACATTTTTTAGCACTTTTAAAAGATATCTTTGTTATCTTTGGATATTATAAAACAAGCGGGAGGCAAATAAGCCTTACCAGACACTCGTTGTTGTGGATGTAATGTTTCTTTATACCCATTTCTTACATATCATATCAAGAATTTAAATTATCCTTAGATTTTTCTACAACCCCCAATATTGTCCAAAGTATATTTTCACATACATTTTTCTCAATGTGCATGACATCAAGATTATACTGAATCGAATTATGCTCCCATTATGGTAAATCAAAAAATATACTCCTCTTTTTCTATTCAGATTTTTTTCCACTTGAAGTGCTTTTTTGATTTTTTTCAATTTTTCTCTTTATAAGGTCTTCCTTTTATATTCTGTGAGTACTCTATTCAATTGATTTAGTATATCAAAACTTGATAGCCTCCTTTTGTATTCTCTTTGACCATTAAAAGATATTCTATCCCTTCAAAATCTGTGGATATTTGATAAGAACCGTCGATGCCCTCTATAATAAAATTTTCTACCATGTGACAATCATGTTGATTCTATTTGATTGTAACAAGAAGGACATACAAATTCACCTTTTGTACTCTATCCAAACAAGTTTGTATATGCAGAAAAATCATTGATTGTCCATAATAATGCAATATGAAGTTGAAATATCTCTTTTTTTGATGCATCATATGTAAGTACCCCTTTCTCCCATAATTCATTTAGTTCTCAATCAACGGTTGTAGATAAACATCAATCTTATTGTCCGATCTTTTTGGCCCATCAATAAACATAAAAAGAATAAAGAAAGTTATTCATAGACATCCATGATGGTAAATTATATGGCATTAGAACAACAGGTCAAGTGTTATGAGCTATAGACATTGATCTAAATGGATTAAACCCATCAGCTACTAAACCAAGTCTAATATTTCAACAATTTATAGTGAAAGATGAATTTGTTCATCAAAAGTTCTCCAGACAATTGAGTCTACAGGATATCTTTGAATACTATCTTTTATTCGTTCCTCCTCATGCCATCTCATTAACTCTGTAGTTTTTGATGACATAAAAAATTTTTGCAATCTCGACTTCAATAGAAAGTACCGTACTTATTTTACAGCAATCCGACTATGTTTAGTGGTATCATCATTTGAATCTTCTATAAATTGCTTGTATCTAGAACTTTAACATATTTGATATTTATCATGTCCTTCATCTTTGCCTCTAAATAACATGTAATTATTGAGACATGCATCTCATGTCTCATAAGTAAAACCCAAATCCATGGTGATTTTGTTTGCCTGATAATATGAATTTGACAAGTATACCCCTTCCAGAAATACATCATTCAACAACTCTAGTAACAATATAAATGACTTATCTATCCATCCACTTAACACTTTCAAATACAGCAATTGAATAATAAATGACAGTGATGTGAATTTCGTGTAATTTGGATAAAGTGGATGTTTCGCATCTTCAAGAAATCTAAAAAAAATTTTATTCTTGATTAGACCCTCATGACCCTCATTCTCCATTAATAATCAAATTTTATATTATCATCTGACATTAAGATTTCTGTTGCCTCTTGTATCATTCGAACCATATCATCTTTCGTATTAAAAAATCTCTACTTCTACAGTCTTGGTTAGACCTAGTAGAATAGTACGTCTCTCCATGATAAGTCTAAATCTTATATGTCATCAAGAAAACTTTTATAATAATATGTTATTTACCATATACCAGTCCTCAAGAAATAATTTTACACTTCTTACATGGACAATAAATCTTTGTATCATCTACCTGATTAGCATATGCAAAGTCCAAATATTTATTGATCCCCTCAATGTACGTAGGTAAAGTTCTTTTTTTAAATCAATCCAACTTTATCCATAACTACTATCCACTGATATTATTATCATTATGTATTCTCTAAAAATCATATACAATAATTTTTTATAAATATTGGAAAAAATAAATTTATAAAAGAATAAAATTTACGAGGATAAATATCGAAAAAGATACAAACTTCTTGATAATGTGAAGATGGTCTCCTAAAACAAAAGAATAGTAAAATACTAAGTAAATCTTAAGCAGAAAATTTTGACTCATAACAACTTTCAAGAATTTACCTATCAATCAAAAATTACATAGAATTAAACAAAATGATTTCTCTTTCCATACTATATTGATTTAGCTATTGCTTACTAGGAGATTTCTAAACATGAACCTCATTGGAAAACAAAATATCTACAAATGAAACGAGTTACAGTAAATAAACAGATGATTGAAACATAAGCAGATCAGGGGCCAACACTAAAACATAAGAAGCTTAATGTGAACCTTGGAGAATGGAAACAAAAAAAATAATAGCTATGGGAATCAAATCAACAGTTAAACTTTCCCTCTCACCACCCAAATTTGACGAAATTAGGAACTCATAGAGTGCTGGTTTCCAAGAATAAGATTTTCCATAAAATACAATGCTTGTGAAAATAATTTACATAACATAAGCAAAATAATGGAAGAACGAGACAACCAGCCATCTTAAGCAATGAGAGAACCATCGAACAAAATATATTCCTCTAATGGATCCTCTATACGCAAGAACTTTGTCATGGCCTCAAGGATTCTGCCAGAACAGCCACAAAAGTAAAACATCCTATCGCATAGCATGGAAGATAAATGAAGGGTAGGAGGTGAACAGATAAGATACGTTTAGCATTTGAATGATATGTTGAAGTTGGCTCAACAGAGAAGATAATTAATTATTCACAACTTGGACCATTATAAACTTTTATAGATTTATAATATTTGATGAAAATCTAATCTAATGCTGATAAACAAGTTGAGGTAACACGGAAGGATATAGTCCTCAGCGACATGATAGATATCACACAACCATGTATTAGCATGAGCAGGTAGTTCTAAGTCATCTGATGAGCATGAATCAAGGAAACTGGACTGACAAGCATTTCGACAACATAGTTTATAAGAATAAAGCCAAAGAAGGGCCACCTGATGTATTAATTGAGCAAGCAAGGCAATGTATTACCAATGAAAGGACTGGTTCAATGTTTCTTTTTTGCAAAAAAAAGGAGAAAAATCCAACATCCAACCAATGTTTATGAACTTTGGGTGGTGAGAATGGAGAATTGAACTACATAATTGCTTCAAAATCTTGATCAACAGGCTATGGGGAATCAAATCTCATGAAAGCATGATAGCTCAACCTACAGATTAACCATGTTCCACAATAATCAATCTGTAGATCAAATCTCATTAAATTTATAGAAGACAATAGTTTCTTTCAACCAAGATGCTGTAAAAGATAAAATCCCCCAACCTAACATGATTGCCCCAGACGAACCTGAGAAGAAGAGGGAGGGATCGGGAATGAAGAGAGAGATCGAGAAGAAGAGGAAGGGATCGTACCTGACCATAGGAAGGCAGTGATGGAGGAGTCCGACAGACACGGAGGAAGAGATCCCCACATCTTGATTTCGTTGCATCAAAAAGGGAGGCCAAACAGTCGTCGGCAGCCGCTAGGGGTGGAGAGGAGGGGGGTGAGGGTGGGGGCGATAAGGAGGAAGCTTAGACATTGGCTAGGGTTTTAGAGTGGAGGAGAACGGGGGGG
>KE505011.1:41206-57581 GCA_000441515.1 Elaeis oleifera | reverse complement strand
ATACCTTCAAGCTACAGCTGATCATGGGTTATACATTCGCCGATCCATCTCTCGCTCTCTCCAAGCCTTCTCGGATGCAGATTGGGTGGGTAGTGGGACTGATAGGCGTTCCACTGGGGGCTATGCAATCTTTCTCGGCCCCAACCTCATTTCTTGGGCATCTCGTAAACAGAAAACAGTTGCCCGCTCGTCCACAGAGTCTGAATATAAAGCCTTAGCAGATGCATCAGCTGAACTTATCTGGCTTGAGTCATTGTTTCAGAAACTTGGCCATCCCTTACATGGTCCCCCGATTCTATGGTGTGACAATATTAGGGCCACTTATCTGTCGGCCAATCCTGTTTTTCATGCTCGCACGAAGCATGTCGAAATTGATTTTCATTTCGTTTGTGAACGTGTTGCAAGACATCAACTATCTGTTCAGTTCATCTCCACCTAAGATCAGCTTGCCGATATTCTCACCAAGCCCTTGGGTACCTCACATTTTAGGTTCCTAAGGGACAAGCTAAAGATTCGTGCTCCCGATTCTTCATCTTGAGGGGTGTATCAGCACACACTCATTCCAACCCAACATTCTATTTTGGCTTGCACTCTTATTTGGCTCTTTTCTATGTTTAGCAAGTCAACACATATTAACATTTAGCTAGCACTCCTATTTGGTCTTTCTCCTTGTTTAGCTATTCTACATTTGGTTTCTCTTTACTTAGTATGTAATCGAGATATTTTTCTTCTTATAATTGCTACAATAGCTAGACCTTGTAATCTATATATATTCCTATTGGAGAACAATGAAATGCAAGAATCAGAAATTATCCTCAATAAAGAATTACCTTCTTTATGTGCCAAGCCAGGCTTCTATGATGCTTTTATGATTGACATGGGATGTAGCATAAAAATGAAGGATCCAACAGTCACGAATTGCCCACCCCATCATCCTTGGCACTTTCCATGGAAGATTTCCCTTCAGATATATAACGAGTGATTTCTACGTACCGTCTAAAACAATCGTATTACTGAATACATCTAAATAATATAGTAGTAATTGATGCTGCAGGGCCGAGGGAGTCAACGAGATTTGGCGCCAACCGTGCATTATAGCATGCGGTCCTCAATTTGTTTCGTTGGTACGAGGTCCCCAAAACATTATCGCTCATGAGAGTCCTCTTGCCGCCCAATGAGCCCATGTCAATTACTCCTGCTTCGCGATTTCCACCTTCAAAGTTTTACACCAAAAACCACAAGACAATCGGAGGCTATATATATATATTTACCGTTTGCTTCTTTTCTATCCTCCGCTATAGGTTGATCGAACATCCTGCTTTACTGAAGAAATTCTAATCTATATGGCTTGGGGTGATCTATTTACTTAATTCTCTTCCTACATCCCACGTGAACGTGGGCCTGCCATCTATATCAAAAGCATCGTTTTAAAGCGACGGTGAGTTGAAAGAGGAGAGCAGTAGAAAAGAAGATGGAGAGGAAGAGATGGAGAGCTCTTACTTTTCTCTTTGTTAGATTTCTTTTTAGTAATGTTGTGCTTTCAGCACACTCTACTGTGGCTGCTCCTGCTGTTGCTGCTGCTGTTTACCGAGGCTCCTCAGGCAACGGAAGTGATATCAAATGCCAAGCAGAGGAGGAGACGGAGTTCCAATTTGTTCTGGTATCGAGAGGGGTTTCTGGAGGATAAGATTCCTTCACTTGATTACAAATTTCTCGATGCAGACAAAGCCGTCTGTAATACTGGCAAGGGCGAATCATATAGCAACGGCAAGTGCTACCCTCCAAGGTCTGGTTTTAAGTACCAACGACCATGCTCAAAAATCTACAAATGCCGTAGCCCATGAGCCATAGAGGACTTTGGTGTCTGGGGATGTAGATTCTTGGATAGGAGGCTGATTTGGTTTACGTGAAAAGCCTAATCTAAATAATATGAACGGATGTAACATGACTAGAATGAACTCTATGTTGTATTTTCTTGATTGTTTACTCTTGTAAACCTTTCTCCTCATATCTCCTCCGTATCTTTAGTTTATCCCACGGGTCCAACTAAAGGCATGTACTTAATGTTTCTTTCAATATTACTGCAGTAGTAGTGTACAATGTATTGCAGTTTGTGCCTCTCTCAGATCCCTATGATCTAATTTTGATTCTTTGTTCTGAGAGTCTGTTCGTCAACCTGCTTTAATAAGCCAAAGTACGCGTGTGGAGATTAGATGCAAAAGAATTCATATCTCATTCCTCAATGGCTTGCTTAGGCGGACTAGCTTATTTCAGAAGTATCTTCCATACAAAACAGAGAGTATAAAGAGGTTAAAGAATTTGGAAAGATGGTTGCAGTCCATGGATCTTGCATAATGGATTTTGAGATAATTAATAGAACTCTCCTGTAAAAATGAATTTCTTATCCCCTAAAATGAAGGATTAGCAATAATAACCCTCATCAACTCCTCTTATACAATGATTGATGTAGAAACACGTCTTCATATGATCGTAACAACCACGTCCAGTGGTGAAAGTGAATCGATAATATTCATCCAACTTCATTTTTGTATCTGAATTTATTCAGATATTAGTAGAAATTTGAGCATCCAACTATATCGATATCTATCAACCAAAAATAGATATGGATATGGATCAACAACTATATATTTGATCTATATATGAATATCCGATTCTATTATAATTCTATTTAATTTTAAGTAAACAGATAACCATATTAATGTGCTATTAACTTGATTTATGATCCACATAGTAATTTTTGATTTTATGGTCATAATATAATTATCTAATTTATATCTATATTTATATACATACTTCCATATCCGATTTGTATTCATATCCATTTAAAATGAAAATGGATATAAATTTTTACATCTGAATAACATCTATAACCATATAAATATTCATCAAACAAACAAAATAGATATAGGTATATCAATATCTGATCCAATTTCAACCCTAACCATGTCCTTTTGGTGAGCGGAGAAGGAAACAATAGCTATATATAGTAGACATCATATTTTGTTCCTCAAATTTCAAATACTTGGGAGTCATGGCAAAGACTATGAAGGTGAAGAAGAAAGTCTAACAAACAAGCTTAACTAGCTCCAGACACGGTATCAACTTACTAGTTCATTAACTTTGTTGGTGCAAAAATTATCAATGGAAAAACTACTACCCTCTATGTGAAGCCCAGCCCAACTGTGCTTGTTTTGGATTGAAGTTGGCAGGCCTAGCCAACTTTGGAAAAAAAAAGTTCAAAAAAGGGATCGAAATAGGGAAAATCACAATCCTCTGCATGATCCCTTGATATGAGAGATATGGCTATGCAACTATGGCTGGTGAGGGCTGGTGGGAATGGTCGGTGTTAGGCTGATCTTATCCCATCCAAATCCATTCGATTTAATCCACCCTTAGGTCAATCATCCCCCAAAACCTCTCTCCATCTCTTCACACTACTTGTTCCTCATCTCCGATAGTCGGCCATGCTGCCACACCTAAAATCTCATTTTTCCTCCTCAAAAGCTATAGGTAGCCTTGTTTTTCCCCTGTTCCAAATGTTGCCACTACCACTTGCTAAAATCTGCCCTCCCTGCCCAAACTCCACCAACTTTGTCACCTTTTTTGAGTTCTCTTCCACTTGCTTCTTCCTTCGCTGAGGGAGCTACCACCAATGTAGCAAGAAGTGAAGCCCCTTACCTCTTCCCTTTCCCCCAATGTAGCAAGAAGTGAAGCCCCTTACCTCTTCTCTTTCCCGCTTTTGACTAGACCACCTTCTCAAGCCACGACCACCTCAACTGTACCACCACCATCCTAACCACCTTGGTCATGTGACCATCGGATCGTACCCTCCTTTTCCCTTTTCTCCTTTCTCCATTTTAAGGGCACAAGAAACCTTGGAGACACTATTTTTGCCATGGGAAATAGATGAAAAGAAGAAAGAGAGCGAGAGAATCAACCCTCATATGAACTTAATTTTTGATCTGGCCTCAATCCAGTTGGGTCCAAACCATTCCTTAATGGTCGGTCTAGTCCATATAGATTGGGCCCATGATCCAACTCAAATCATAATATAGTCTAAGATTCTCACTCTTCGCTTTAATATTTTACTTGATTTGAAGCTAATGATATTTTTAATGATTTTTATTAGAGCATTTAAGGCTAGAGGAGCATCAAATCTAAATATCAGATTATGAGTCAAAGGCTATGATTGTTGGATCCATTTTACTTAGGACTGTAAGTTTCCTTTATGCTCTGACATTTTTCTTGGTGTATATCATGACTTTCAAAATTTAAATTCTAAAAATATATTTATTAAAATATTTATAAATTAAAAATATATATTATGCATGCTCTCATAAAAAGTAATTTAAAATTTATGGATCAAGCATAAGATGTCTAACATAATTATTGCAAACTATAAAATTTGAAATAAGTTGATTTCTCTTTTTTAATATCGGTATACATTTGGAAAGGAGATTATGCATATTCACCTTGACATGAATTTTGAATAAAACTATTTTGTTACTTTTTGAAGATGAGATATGGAAATTCAAATTAATATGATTATGTTATGAAAATTGGTGATTATAGGAAATATCAGAAAAACTCTCTAATTTGATTATAATCTAGATTATCATTGGCCATGCATCAGAAATTAGTTCTTTTGGATCTAGCCAACCAAAATCGATTGCTAGCAAAGCTAGTTCTTTTGGACCTCGTTAGTTGGGCTGATCCATTGCACACGCTAATACATCGCATGTTTGTTTTTAGGACTAGTTTCTTTAGTCTGTCATAGGGTTATTTATGACCATGTGATTCAGAGATAGTTCTCTTTTGGGCCTAGCTAGTGGTATATACTAATGGATCATATATTTTGTATTCAGAGGCTAGTCTCTTCTGAGCTATATCATGAGGCCGATTGTGGCTGTAGCTACCAAGGACTATGAGAGAATTTTGTATTTTGCTATTATGCATGGCATATTTAATAAAAAAATATGCTCATACATGTATCTTACTATTGTTAGATTGCTATGTTTGGAAAAAATTATTTTATGCTTGATCCCTCAGAGATATTGAAAACATACTGGCCTATAAAGCTCATCCTCTTCTTTTTATTTCATTTTAGATACAAAGAATATATGGGGCTTGGATTCAAGCAATGTGACACTTAAAAATTAGAAGACATGTGATTACTTATTCATTGGAGAAATTGATTAGACTTATTCATTATTATTTATTGGTTCTAGATTAATTGGAATAATTATTGTTATCACTACCTAAGATTGAAATGATATAAATGTGTGAATGAAAAGGCAAGTCTTGCATGTCCTCTGGGATTAAACCCTAAAGATATGGATCCATCAGTCATGCACTTGGCTCGAGCCATTAGGCTGGGGTATAATAGATAAAGTAGTATTAGAGCTTCGGTTAAAGATTATGAGAACTTAGATTAATGAGTGTAGCATAAATTAAGATTTTATCGAACATCTCAAAATAATTACTAGTACTAGAATTCTAATAAATTATTTGATAACGTCTAATTTTATTTTACGAATATAAATTGATGTCCTTAGAATTTTGCTTTTGATAAGTATAAAAGTTTTATATTGTTAAAATTCTGGTTAAATACGCCAAGCCAAGTTCCAAGAAGAGTGTCATTGAGGCTAAATAATTGATGCATGGAGGTATATATGGAATAATATAGATGAGTTGTATTATATTGTGTTAGCATTTGATTTGTTTTGGAAATTTAACCTTGATATAATTATGGAATGTGATAGCAATTTTGATTTTATTGAAAGTTATTTTGGATTACCCCAAAGAAAAATGTAGCAAATTATGGATGCGATTTAGAATTGATAGAAATTAGAAGAGTTCATGTCTCTTATTGAGAAAGGTAAAATGGAATGAAGATACTTAAAATGATGAATAATAATCATAAATAATTTCTTTACCTGATGTTTTGAGTGGATCCCTTAAGCTAAAGTAAATAGGTCTCTCTATTTATAATACTCTAATAGATTTTTAGGATCATGATAAACAAGTTAAAAATATATATGTTTACATATTGGAAATAAATAGAAATATTTTTCTCATTGGTGGAATGGATCTTATGGTGAAATCATTGGGATTCGGATACATAGCGGGACATGAAATTTTAAAATTTTATCATGGATTCAATGATTGAAAATCTTTGACCCAAACATTAGAACCCAAAATCACCTTGATGATTATAATCAAATAGATAGAGAATCATCTTGATGATTACAATCAAACATAAACCAAAATAGTAATTAAATAAGATAGGTGAATAAGTATACATTCCAAGAGGATCTTGATTGATCGCTAATTGATAAGTTTCTTGATTTACATCCATAAGATACTCAAAAGTGTGCCCTCTAATGATATTCTATATAGGAACGAATCAAGGACTCTCCCTCAAGCTTTTCTAGATTTCTTTCTCAAGAAAATCCAGCACACCCAATCTCTTTCTTCTTTCTTCCTTTTCCCAAGAACCTTTTTGGCCTCTTTTTTTGGCATCCAAATATTGGACATCGCAAATCCTCCACATGTACCTCCCTTGGGCATTAACCATCCTTTGGTGTGAACAATTTCACGTGAAGATGGGGTGCTTAAAGAGAGGAGGCATGGGTCTTGGATGGACCTCAGAGAAGTGAGGCATTAAGCCTCTTTTCATGTAAACCTTTCACATAAAATCTCAAGGGGTGTGGGCTTTTGGATATATGTCACAAGAGGGGTGTTAACTCCTCATAAATAGAAAGAGAGATGAATGGCATTCAAACTCCTATAGTTGTCCAAACTTTGACCAATCAAAGTTAGTTAGGAGTCTAATTGCTTTAAGGATTTGATTGTCTCAATCTTTGACAAACCAAATCTTTGATTAATCAACCTTTGACTACTCAAAGTTTTTGAGGGATTAGTTAGGATTTTACATTTACTAGCATGCGTATGGCCCTAACTAGGATTTCAACTAAGTCCAATTAGGTCGTTAAGGTCTAATTATAAGTTTATGATCAATTTTCTTTGTATGTGAACCATTAAATTCTACATCTAACCAGTAGTAGGCCCAGACTCATGTGCATCTAATTTAATTAGAACTCTTCTAATCCGTTAGGCCCAAAACATAGCCCATGTGTTATAATTAATTAGCTCTTCTAAATTAATTATTGAATTAAACTCTTTAATTTATAAGAACCTACAAGTCAAGATTGACATCTAGCAATATGTCATAACTATCCAGAAGATGTTAAATTTTGATGAAATACCAAACTACCCTTTGTGGTGAGTTCTATGCAATTCAATCCTTTGATCATAAAACATCCCAGATAAGCCATAGGCATAGAATTATATTAAGCAGAAATATCTATCCATATGTATCTTGATCTGGTGATGATGACTAGATTGATGAAATATTAGAAACTCTTTCTAATTTCATCTTATTTGGTCAAAGACTTCTTGAGTTATCATCCTATGAGATCACATAAGATGTTCTCTTCTCTTACAAGAAGTGATTGATTTCTTGTTGAACACTCATAACCTCTATACATACTTCACCATATCCAGAATATCCCATATATGTTTCAAAGAGTAATGCTAGAGTATGAACCAAAGTATAAATCCATACACATAGGATACCATAGTAATCTCAGATCTAAGGATCACTTGCACCACTCCCACTAAAGAATCATCTTTTGACGTGCTCGTAAGACCATCAGATGTTCTCTCTATGGATCAGTTGAATGAACCAATTCTCTAGTAGCACTCACATCCTTGTATTAGTATCCCCACACAAGTGATTGTGAGATTAATCATTCTCTCCATCAAGCATACATAGGATGTGTCAGTCTTACTGGTATCATTGGTCCCTAACTCAATGTTCCTATGCTTGAAATATTTTGGATCAGAGCTATCAAGATTTTAGGTCTCATTGGCATGATTTCATCATGATCCTAAAATCATTGTCCTAATCTATGGGGTTCTTCATGATCCTAATTATGTCATAAATAAGATATAGCATACGATGAAACATAATGCCTCATATTATTATTAAATAAATAATGTCATGTACATGAGTATGGAGATAACATAGAAAAATTCTATTGCATCATCCATGTGACTAGCTTACAGGGTACTATTCTTTCAATCTTTCACTTGCACTAAAGTCAATCGCCCCTATGCCTGACACCCATAAAATCAAGATGATGGTCAAACTACTGCAGTACAAGACCTTAGTGAATGGGTCCGTCATGTTGTTCTTACTATCAACTCATTCAATGATCACATCTCATTTTTGGATAATTTTTCGAATGAGATAGAAACATCTTAGAATATGCTTGAATTTTTGATGAGACCTTAGTTCCTTTATCTGAGCAACAACTGAACTATTGTCATAATAAAGTGGCACCAGGTGTTTAATCTCTAGAACCACACCCAACTTGGTGATGAACTTCTTTATCCAGATGGTTTCTTTAACAGCTTCACTCATAATAATGTACTATCTCAGTGACTGAGTCAGCAATAGTCTGCTGTTTGAAATTCTTCCAACTTACTACGCTTCTATACAGAGTAAACATATATCTTGAAATAGATTTGCTATCATCTGATCAAACTAAATGCTAGAATCAGTGTATCCTTTCAGTTTCAAATCCGATCCATCATATATTAAAAAATATCTTTAGTCCTTCTCAAGTACTTGAGAATATTTTTTACAGCTTTCCAATGATCTTCTCCTAGATCTACTTGAAATTTACTTATTATGCCTAAGGAATAAGCCACATCAGGTTTGGTACATAGCATAGCATACATAATAGATCCCACAGCTAAAGTAAAAGTATTATGCTCATTCTATCCCTCTCTTCAGGTGTCCTATGAGATATCTTCTTAGAGAGATGTATGCCGTGACACATAGGTAAGTAGCCTTTCTTACTTTCATCCATATTGAACTTCTCCAACATGAGATCTGTATACTTAGACTGGGACAAGCTTAGCATCTTCTTAAATCTATCTCTATAGATCTTTATATTAAGTATGTAAACTTTGTGATAGCCAAGTCTTGATCGATTGCAACATCAGGATATCATTCTTAATGAGTAGTATGTCATCTACATATAAACTAAAAGATAATGACACTCTCACTTATCTTCTTGTATACATAAGATTTATCCATATTTTTGATAAAATCAAATGATTTGACTGTCTTATCAAAATAGATGTTCTAACTCCTTGACGTTTGCTTTAACCTATAAACGGATTTCTTTAGCTTGCGTATTTGATTTGCCCACTAAAAATAAATTCCTCTGGCTAAGTCATATAGACTTCTTTCTTAAAATTTTTATCGAGAAAAATAGTTTTAATATCTATTTATCAGATTTTATTATCATAATATGTAGCTATAACAAGCAAAATCCAAATGAATTTGAGTATTGCTACTGACGAAAAGGTCTCTTCATAGTCAACACTTTATCTTTATTTGAAACTTTTTGCCACTAACCTAGCCTTGTAGGTTTCTACTCGACCATCAACTCCAATCTTCTTTTTGAAGATTCATTTACAACCTATTTGGGTTACACCCTCAAAAGCATCAACTGAAGTCTATATATATTTGGTTGATATACATGGAGTCCATCTCAGATTTTATGGCTTCAAGCCATCTGTTAGAGTTACTACTCATGACTACTTTCAAATAGGTCACGGGATCATTATTCTCAATGATGTATGGCTCATTGTTATTTTAATGATAAATTCATATCTGAGTAGTACATTACACACTCTATTTGATCTTCGAAGAGAAAGTACATATTATGGTTGTACCTCATCTAAGGGCACATCTGGTCGAAGATCAACTTATGGACTCTCTAAAGCTTGTTGTGGGATAGATTGTAGGTCTTGAACCTCTCCAAGTTTAACTATCCTCCCACTGCCCCCTTCTTGGATAAACTTTTTTTTCAAGAACATGGCATGCTTACTGATAAACATCTTTTATTTAGTAGGATGGTAGTAGTATCCCATACTTCCTTAGGATAACCTACAAATATATATTTATCTGATGTAGCACTTAGCTAATGTCCATCAACTCTTTTGATATAACCCGAATAGCCTCCTATTTTTAGATGTTTCAGGCTCGGCCTTTTTCCTTTCCATATCTCATATAGTATGCTAGAAATAGATTTTGATGATAATTTATTTAGAACATATGCAGCAGTTTCTAAGGTATATCCCAAGAATGAGATAGGAAGGTTTGTGAAGCACATCATGGACTGCACCATATCTAATAAGTGTGATCCCTTCTTTCTGTAATACCATTCAATTGTGGTGCATAAGGAGATGTCTATTCAGAGAGATTTTTTTAAGATTATTAAGAAATTCACTAGTTAAATATTCACCCCTCGATCAGATCAAAGAACTTTAATATTTTTACCAGTTTGTTACTCAACCATGTTTTGATACTCCTTAAACTTATCAAATGCTTCAAATTTATATTTTAGCAAATATGCATATCTAAATCTTGATAAATCATCAGTGAAGATGATGAAGTAAGAGTATCCTCTCCTAGCTTGAGTTGTCATTGGCCCACAAATATCTGTATGTATGAGGCATAATAACTTGCTCGCCCTCTTCTCATGTCTAGTAAATAGGGTTTTGATCATTTTTCTCATGAGACAAGATTCATAAGTTTCATATGATTTAAAATCATATAGTTCAAAGAACTTTTCTTTGTATAGTTTGTTTATTCTTGACTTACTAATATGATCTAATCGACAGTGTCAAAGATATATAATATTTACATCTTCACTCTTTTTTTATTTTCACTAATATGAAAAATATTATCATTGAGAGATAAAAATATGAGACTATTATCAACATATCCATAGCCATAAAATTCACCAGAATGAGAAATAGAGCAACCTTTACTGTTTCCATTAATTTCATAACTATGTTCAAGTAACAAAGATATAGAAATAATATTTCTAATAATTTTTGGCATGTAATAACAGTCTACTAATGTCAAAAATTTATTTGAAGGCAACTTTAACATATTGGTTCCTACATCCTTGGCCTAGATGGACTCTTCACTAGTGCCGAATAGCTTGAAGTCATCTTTTCAGCTTTCTTATTCTCTACAATTCTTACAACAACTTACATAAGTGGAAACCACATGCAGTATCATATATAAATCTTTAGTAGATGTCACCTTTGCATTATACTTTTGTTGCTTCACACTTGCAAGATAGCTCTTGCAAATTCTTTCAAATGTCCTTGCCGTATGAACTTTACCTTTGACGAAGATATTTTTTGCCTTCTTTCCCTTGGAGATGCTACCTTTAGGGAGTGATTGCAGGATCATATCCTGACTCAGCTCACTATCCATAACAAATCCAACTGATCTAATTGAGTGATTAAATCGATCATTTTAAGCATATGGGTTTGTATGGATGTACTCTCACTCATCTTAGTATGAAGCAACTACTTTGATATCTTATATCTAGCAGTCCTTCTATTCTCACCATATAACTCTCTCAGATTGAGAAGTATGGACTGAGGATCTATGCTTTCATGTTGTCTTTGTACCTCATTACTCATAGAGGCTAATATGATATACTTAACAGTCATACTATCTTTCTTGTCATATTTTATAAGCAGCTCTATCTACCTCTGTAGCATCATCCTCGATCAGATTGAGATTAAGAAAATCAAGGATATAGGAGATTTTCTCCTAAATGAGAACTATTCTCAAATTTTTCAACCAGTCCACATAATTAGATCTGACAACTTGTTGCCATCTAGTATGCCATGGTGTAAGTGAAGATACCATAATACAGATGAATCTATAAAATAAGAATAAACACAAGCGAACTCCTCATGATGATATACATAATTATATAAGGTCTTTTGTCTAATCATATCTCTCACTCATTTGGCGAATCTCATAGCCCTCTATTATGAAAATAAAAAATTCTGTCGTCAGGTTTTTTAGTGGGGTTGAGGTCCCAATTCTTCATAAAAGCCTTATGAATAGCACAATAAACTTTTATGAGTTTAAGAATGAGTAACTCTTATCAATTACATCTCATGCAACTTCCAACATATCTTTTGCCTCTAAAAACTTATAGCATTGTGGATAACACAACAAACTATAATATTTAGTTAAGTCATATCCTTATTTCATATAGTCATAACTAAATTATGCCATTCTTATGAATAGCACAATAAGGCAACACCACCCAAATATACCATAAGTATCACTATGCACTAAGTCAATATCATATCAATCTCCATAGCAAGTTCTATAGATAACACAACAACCTCACTATAGATTTTGATATACTTTATTGGCTTAGTATGAAGGAAGGCATAGATAGTATTTTAACACTTCGTCATTATGACTTAATATGATTTTGTAAGGGACATAGGTCTATCTGGTCCTAACACATCTATAACATGTATATTTCCATCACAGACATAATATACATCTAACTACCAGCATAAAAAGAACATATAATAAAACTGGATGGTTATGGATTTTTCTAATATAATCCACTCGAGCCACTTGGATGGATTATGGATCGTATCCTAAGTGCATATTTTGTGGTCGACCTTCATGCATCTTTGCTCTTAATCTACCTGGTCATCCTATCTTTATTCACAAATATAAAGAAATATTTTTTATCTATTTATAAATAAATTTTTTATCTTTACTTTTACATCAACATGTAAAAACTTAATCAATAATTGAAAAAATACATAGAAAGGAAAAGAACATACATCCAGAAACATGAATACACTAAGGGCACCCACCTCTATTTTAATAAATAAAATTACAACCGTTGTAGACACATCCATACAATCAGCCATCACAGATACATTCACATATACATCAAACATATGGGTGCTTTTAGTCCATAACCATCCACCATGCAATTTATAATAATTATATAAAGCGTAAAATTAAACTACTAATGTTATTCTAATTGTGATATCATTCATGCATATATCATTGGCAACTTGTGATGTTTATTCTCATGGCCACAAGACCCATCTAGGGTTTATATGTGTCTTTGGTGCAACTCTTGGGCCAGTAATCATGGGATCTTAATTAGGTTCAACTCTTGACCCAATCAGAATTTTAATTATCATATGGGTTCAACTTTTGATCCAATGTCAATTATGAGTCAACCACATATCACCTTTTGACTCAAATCCCAATCTAATTAGGACAATGACAATTTGATCAACTTTAATTGAACAACAATCCTAATCTAATTAGGACTATGGATTTGAGTTGATCTTAATCTCATTACGATGTTGAATTCTATTCAACATCAAACTCATCCAAAACTTTAGAATTGTTTTTGAAGCACCTTTCTTTCATGACCTAAATTTCAACCACCCACCTCTAGACCTTGCAACATGGTGGGATGCTCCACCATATTTTTGCTATGCCTATGGTGGCCGACGATGCTCCCTTGGTGTGTGGGTATGTGTTGACCCTATGATTAATTTTGATGATCACAAAATATTGAGTAATTATGGTACTAATCATGTATTTCAAGAGTGGATGTATGATTTCTAAAATATTCTCAATAAAGAAAATATGCATGAAAGAAATTCTCTCAAGATGCCAAGACATAGCACTCAAAATAATAAGTTCTCACAAGTTTAGATTGCTCATTATAAAAAAATAAATTTAAAAAAAATAAATATCATTTAAAAGCATTTGAGCTAAGAAGGATTAAAATTGGAGTCAAATTACTTGAGAAAAGTAATTTTGAGGAGGTAGAGTCGACTCCTGATGGAATCGAATCGATTTCAGCATGCTCTGGATACTAGCCAAAGGCTTGACATGAAGTCGAGCTGGCTCGAGGGGATTCGAACCAATTCTCTGAGATAGACAGAAAGATGATTTTTGGATTTTTTAGATCGAGCCAGCTCAAAGTCAATCCAAGCCGACTCTCAAAGGGATAGAGAGTCTGATTTTTTAGATCCGACGATGAGCCGACTCGAAAGCTTATAGAGCCAACTCGAAGATAGAATCAAACCGACTCGAGATCATTTTGAGCTAACTCAAGTACTTCTGACAAACCTAACGGCTAGTTCTGTAGCCTATCTTGGTTCGTTCAAAACTTTTTCAATAACTAGTTTTACTTCTAATGATTATTTCTGTCCTTCTAATGGTCAAAACTCACTCTCTAGCCACTTTCAAACTCATAAAAGGCTAGAGAATTGATTGCAAAGATAGCCAAATAGATTAAAAAGAAAAAATCATCAAATTGAGTGAGGAACATTGAATACCATTGAAAAGAGAGAAAAGAGAAAAATTAGGTGCATAGATTTAAGAGCTTTTAAGAAGTGATCTTCTCCAACATCACCTACATCCTCTCAAGCATCAATTGAAGAGAAGTTAAGCTTCAAAAGAGCAATTCATCAGCTTCTTCTCCATGCTCCAAGGATTTTTATTTTCTATTTTTATTTTAAGCTGAAACTTTTCATCTTGTATTTTATTTCTTTATAATTTTTTTTGGAGAAAAGAAACTTGGAGATTAGGCCCGACCAAGCTCATAATTAAACTTTATAGATTTTGGTTGGTGAGCCTATAAAACCAACTAGATTTAATTATAATCTTAAAAATAATTATGTAGGATTGTGGTTGGTGATCCTAGAAAATCAACTAGATTTGTTTGTGATTCCGAATAAAATAAATACAATGTAATCAAGTTAATTATAGTAAATTTTTAAGGAGCTTTTGGAGAGTGGACGTAGGTATAGGATTGCACCGAACCACTATAAAATTTATGCATTCATATTATGGCTTTCCTTGCTTGCTTTACTTAGCTTTTAATTTCTGTTTGGTATTATTTTAATATTTACATAGCTTCTCTTATATCTTGATTCTACTACTACATATATTGAACACCTCACAAGCACTTTAAATAAATTAATTTGAAGTATAAATTTATGTAAGATTTTAGATTTAGTTAAAGTTTTTTAACAACCTAATTCACCCCCCTTTTGGATTGCTATTTTCTAAACAATAATTGATATCAGAGTAGATACTTTAATATTTGTTGTTGATCTAGTAGTCTTAAGTGAAAAATCATGACAAGCCTAATTGGTTCCTCATTTGTCGAAGATCAATCTACATCTAGACTATCACTATTCAATAGCACTAATCATACTTTTTAAAAAACTAGAATGAAAATTTTCATACAAGTTTTAGATTATAATATGTGCGGAGTCGTAACTAGAGGACCACACATCCCCACAATTGAAGTTAATGGTGTGTCTCTTCCCAAGCCAAAAAAAGATTGGAATGAGAATGATAAAAATATGGCTCGATTAAATACAAAAGCTATTAATGTTCTATATTACTCTTTGGATGGAAATGAGTTTAATAAAATATCTACTTATACATCCTCTAAAAAAATTTGGGATAAATTAGAAATAACTCATGAGCGGATAAGCCAAGTTAAAGAATCTAAAATTAATTTACTTGTATGTAAGTATAAAATATTTAAAATAGAATAATATGAGTCTATGTATGATATATTTTTAAATTACTAATATTATCAATGCTTTAAATGGACTTGACAAAATCTACTCTAATTATGAGCTTATTTGTAAGGTTTTAAGGTATTTGCCTAAAACATAGAAAGTCAAAATGACAGGCATACAAGAAGTGAAATATCTCACTAAACTATCCGTGGAGTAAATTGGTCACTCATGACTCATGAGTTGAACATAGTTCAAAAGAAGAAAGAAGAAGAGTCAAAAAAGAAGACCATCGCATTCAAGTTAACTATCAAATTTGAAGACAGCGATGAGTCAGAGGACGAAGATAAAGAAAAAAGTGAAGATGAAGATGAGGACTTGAGGCTACTCACTAGGAGATTCAAGAAGTTTTTCATGAAGAAAGGTTTGAAGAGAAAGAAGATGATGAAGAAAAGAAAGAAGAAATGTCACTTGCTACAACTATAATAGGTGGGGACATTACAATTCCCATTGCCCCCTACTCAAGAAGAATCTCAAAAGAACCAAAAAGAGTATAATGTTGGGTATTTGAGGAAATAGTGATATTTCTAGCTCGGATGAAGAAGAAGAAGAGGAAGATATTGTAAATCTTTACCTCGTGGCCAATGATGATGAGGTATATCTTGAAAACTCTTTTAAATTTTTTTTTGATGAATTATATGAAGTCTTTAATGATCTAATGGAAGAATATAAAATGTTAAAGCTAAAAAATAAGAATCTTAAAAGTTTATATATGTCTTTAGCTGAAGAAATGAATAAAATTTTGATAGAAAAGATGATCTTTTGAATAAAAGAAAATCTTGACTGAAGAAAAAGACAATCTTAT
>KE505010.1:600801-618808 GCA_000441515.1 Elaeis oleifera | reverse complement strand
TTTTTTTTGTTTTGAGCTTGGACTGGTTTTGGGCCCAATTGGGCCGGGTTGTTACAGCTTGTCCCTCCTTTTTAAACTCTTTCCTTCTAACGGTACTCCAAGGCAATGACCAATATCATCAACTTTCTAATGCCCAAACAACTGATGTATTCTACAACCAGAGACCTTGAACACTTTGGGCTAAATTGCACCTTCGTTCTATCAAAGTTAACTGCCTACCCTGACTGAAATAATAAGAAGCAACCACCCTCTTGAAGGCTCTACAGTCTCGTAGCCGTGCCTTTGAGATAGAATCATCAGCAAAAAGCAAGTGACTCAATGGAAAGCTCCATCAACTAGGCCGATATCCATGAATATTTTCTACTTGAACTACAACCTGTACAGCTCTACTTATCATCTCGGCACACAGAATGCATAAGGAGATACACGACCACCTTAGTGCAATCCTATATTAGATTTGGAGAAATCACTAGGCGTCCCATTAACAATAACAGAAACAAGGGATTTCTCACAAATATGTCAATCCACCTGATAGCCTTATCAGGAAATTAAAGTGGGCAAGCACGCAAGTAATTCAATCCACTGTATCAGAGGCCCTGTTTACATATGTGGATGCCTTGATTTTTTATATTTCCCCCTAAGATTCTAACCCTATATGGGCCTTGTTCCTAAGAATTGGTTGTTTCCTGGGAGTTCTTCTAACCCATATGGCTCTTGTTCAGTTTTCCCGTGAGTCGGTGAGGTTGACTTAGCCAAGCAGGCCTATGAAGATTTTAGAAGGTAGAGAAAGTGAAACAGAGAAAGAGGGAGAGAAATAGTGAGGAGGAGAAGTGGGAGAGCCGGGATTTAGAAGGATAAGGAGATGTATAGGGGGATGGACAGGGAAGCTCAAGAGGGATTGGGAGACACTGAGAGGTGTCGAGAGAGGCGAAAGCGGGAGGAAGAAGTGTCAAGGTTGACTGTTGTCACTCTCTATCAAAACTCTCCAAACTTGATGGGGCTGAGTCCTAATTAAACATGTTAACCACTTGTTCATTTGTCATTATTATTTGCACTTCTATGTTAACCTCTTGGTAGTGTGATGTTGTTGTTGTGCCTCCACGTGCATGGTTCTAGCATGAGGGACCAGATGTTCAAGTCGTATGCTCAACTGGTTCGCACAATGCAATGGCATTAATCATTTTATTTTCTCATCCAAATTTTCGTGCTTGCATCAGCCAGGCACTCTCTTGCGTTGCATTATTGATAGTGCCCTGCCTCTTTAAATGGCAATGATGCTACCAGTCATTGGGTTGTATTTAGGTGCACGCAGAAATGATTCCAAACACTAAATTAAACATGTTGTAATTAATCAACATATGCTGTGATTCATGTTGTAATTAATCAACATATGTTGTGATTTTTAATATATTATATATATATATAGCCAAATTAGAATTAGATTGATCAGATTTAGACTCAGATCCGATTAAGTCAAAAATCTATAATAGAAATTCTACATCAATGATCCAAGCTATTGAATATAATCTACTTCTTCAAAATTACTTATGCACAAAAATCATATGATTTAGAAACCCTTAACATAAGCATCAAGTAGTCAAAAATTGAATGAACTAAATAAAATTGAATTAGATATATTTTCTGATCACATGTATAAGCTAGGGGTCTTCAAATCATATAATTTTGGTATACAAATAATTTTGAGATAGTAGATCACATCCAATGACTTGAATCATCAAAGTAGAATTTTCATTATCCAATTTTGATCTAACCAGATCTAAATCCAAATCCAATCGACCTTACCTAAATCTATCTCTCTCTCTATATATATATATAGAGAGAGAGAGAGAGAGATCATTTCCAATAGCTTAGATCAAAGTCCCCGAATTCGTATTTTTAATCATATCACCTAATAATATTGTAGAGCTACTATAAGTCTATATTGATTCTAGTAGAATTATGTGGTTGTAAGTGAATATTATTTATTCCATAACAAAAGGGATATTTGTCTAAACCATGATTAGAAAACCCAGAGTTTTGTTTTGGTCAGAATAGCTTATGTATGACATGATCAGTTTGCTCTGTACAGAAAGCTCACACAATTACATAGGGTCAAATGAGAAGCAAATATTTAGATGACATTTTTTATTGAAATGCTTAGTACTAAACATAAGAATTATTTCAGCTCTAGTGATGATAATTTTTCATGGCAAGCCAACATTTGTCTACAGATAGGTTTTCTAATTTACAACTCAAGTTCTAACCTTCATCGTCCTACTACGTGTTTATATTATGTCCATTGAAAGGACTCAGAAGGTTTGGCCCTGGCGTGTGGTATGCTAGGGCTGGAGGTATGGAAAACACTCCCTCAGGAATGAGGCTGATGCCTAGTTGAAGTATTGAGGAGGCAATGGTGAGCTGTGGGGGCATGAGAAAATCCTACAAATAAATAATGTTCTATGCTAGCTTTCTTTTAACGTAGTTTGCCTAGGAGTGTAAAATAGAACAAAAGAACATTCTTTTTGAGACAAAGAAAGCCATTAGTGTCTACCTCTTTATGATAAGGAAACAGGCAAACTACTACCTCCTTACATTCTTTTCTTTTCTGCTTTTCCAAAGGCACAATCAAGCCTTGCAACTATT
Organism: Elaeis oleifera; assembly: GCA_000441515.1. Taxonomy (NCBI): domain Eukaryota; kingdom Viridiplantae; phylum Streptophyta; class Magnoliopsida; order Arecales; family Arecaceae; genus Elaeis; species Elaeis oleifera. Next base: position 616,165 of record KE505010.1, on the reverse strand, counting down.
TGGTTTTGTATTACAAATACATTTCTGTCAACCACTAAGTGCTCATAACCCAAGATGCTAAAGGTGGTGAATTGCATTGCATGATTGACAACAATTCATAAGATGTAGCTGAAATTGTGAAAAAAAATTCTTTGTTTACTGCTACAACAAAGGCTTAGACAATAGTCTGGTACAGATATAAAGGGAGGTTATTATACCAGCAAAATTGAATTTATATTAGGAGCATAAACCCCATGACAAAGAAGTTACAGCCACTTGCGCTATCTTTCGAGTAGGTTCTGAATGCATGATCTGGTCCTGTGTAGAAAATCTGATCTGTGGCAGAAATCTTCATTCGATCCTGTGCGAAACTAGTTTGCAACAACACCACCACCACACTGATTCCATGTCCAACTCACGAAAGCCAAAAATAGCTCCTTCCTCCTAAAATCTCGATTTAACTAAATCACCACCACAATGCAGTTGGCGTTGAAAGCTCTTTCATCAATATAAGAAATTTCATCTATGCTGAATAAAACTCAAGGAAATATTACAAAATTTTGTCCTTCACTCGAGGGATTTCAAGTCCCACAAGAGCTACGCACCATGGCAGTCATCCTTCCATCTAAAAGAAACTAGGTACACTGAAAATCTGCATTTACTACATGCATCCCATACAGTACATGACCCAGAAGCTCCTGTGAAGACACTCTAGAAAATGTTGATCTCTATTTTTTTTTTTTTTCGGTTGATTTAATGTCCTAAACTCCACTACACTTCTGGAATGGGGACAAGACCTAAGTCACTCTTGTTTCAAGATAACTGAAATCAAGAACTTGTTTCATAACTATAAAGGATCCTTTGGCAGCTAGTGACACCTTAACATCGGAAGCTAGTGACCTCACCTATACTTGTGCCTCCAGTAGGGATGGCAGTGAGAGGAACCTTCTCTTCTGAATACGCGGTGGGAGATGCTTGGTGTATTTCTTGGGGCCCACTGCCCAAGGTAGGAATACACCAGTGCCATTGCGTGACATTCTTCTACCAGGAGTCACGACCATGGGACGGTGTGATGGCAGCATGACGACCGGAGCAGGAACAGTCACCCCCCATGTGCCTGGGATCACACCATGAGGCCCATAGGCAATGACTCCACTACCCTGCACTTGTTGTGGTGGAGGGCTTCCAGGTTGCCAGAGGGTCATAGCTGTAGTCAGCGGAGACATGGTGGAAGAATCAGTTTGGTTGTTGGCAGGTCGAACCTTCACAAAAGTGATGCTCACCCTTCTGTTTGGGGATTGACAAATGACATGCCTTGCCATGTCAGCGCTGTTCCCACGCATGACTAGTAGTGACCTGCAAATTAGCTAGTTATGTTAGTCTATTAGATAGCAGAAATTGTAAATTGATAACTTAAGTAGGGTAAGCCACCATTAGATAATCTCAGATTCAAATAGTTAGTAACTCAATGAACTCTCGTAGCCTGATATTAAAAGAAATACATATATGCCTATATCATTTTAGATGTTATAAAATAGCAACATAAAGCAGAGTAAGAAATACAAGTAAATGATATCGCTTGGAGACTTGATCAAACACATACCCTTCCTTCAGTGGAAGTGTTAGGGAGCCCTTATAGTTTCCATTGTTATCACTGACAAGCACCCGTCCAAAAGCCATTGTTGTCTCAGAAAGGAAAAGTGTGGAGACTGGATTGTCCAAGTGTGGAGGTTTGAAATATGGCTGTGAGTATTCATCCTGCAGAATGAGTTGTAGAGGTCCACAAGAAACTCAGTTTTGGGGATTGATGATTCAAAAGGTAACAAAGGATGCTTTTTCTATGCCAGACAAGTTTCAGACAGAGAGATACCTCATCAAAGAAGTTGATAATGCAACTGTTTGGTTTTTTGCTCTCTGGTATTAAATGCCATTGAACTAGGTGATCAATGACAGTCTGCAAAACCGGGGGAATCGGTTCTATATTACCTACAGAACAAAGATAGCATTGTTACTTGAAGCTCTCTGTTGAGAGTATCAACATAAGGTAAGCAAGTCCGCCATATTTCATTTATAATTCTCTGACAATATCTAAAACATACTTCATTATTTTCCCAACACCCAAATTGTTCACTAGATACAAGGTTGTGAAGATATCGAGAAATTCTTCATTTAGACTGAAGTCGAACCTATTTCTTAAAATAATTAACTAAACTTATAGAGCGTATTAGAAAACAAAGTAAGACTGGTGCCTAAAACACATGCATGCATTCCAGCATAATGTTGAATTAGAATATGCAAGATCATCTGCAGACAAGATGGATCATTTTAAGAATACTATTGGATGGTGTGGAAAATTGTTTAAGTGGTTATATCATGTGATGACTTGCAATGACTGAGATGTGTAACATAAATTCTATGAGAAAAAAAAATAATCGCAGTCAAAATGCACTTTCGTCAAAACCAAAAAAATAAACATGTGTCCCATTTAGCAAGGAATTGAAGTGTTGATGTAAAAAACTAGGTGCATAGTTAAGATGAATTCAATCTTGCAAGAAGCATGATAAAAGTAGGAAGATAGTGATCAAGCTCATAAATTTAGATTGTACTTGATGCCTCCTCATTGGTTGGTTGAAACAATGGAACACCAAGCTGAAGAATCTCTCTCTTATTCCCTTTTATCTGTTTGTTGAAGAAAATGAATGTTTCACCTGTGTAGAATACAAAAGCAATATAAGTGGCATCCACAATGCATGTCTATTTTTTTTTTACTTATATATGTGCTATATAAAACAACCTCATACAAATTGTTAACTCCTATATATTCATGACTTTGATGCTTTTATCACAAGATAAACAAGACTAAGTTGCATATTGAGAAAAAGGTTCCAATTTTGTTGAACTCAACAACTTTTAGAACTTTCCAGAATCATCAGAACATGCATATCAATGCAGTATCTAGAAGAAACTTCTCATTATATCATTAATAAACATGTTAAATTATTACAGGATTTTCCTATCCAAAATCCAAACTATGTGCCAAAGGCAACTCTAATGTTAGTAACTCCCCACCATGTAGCAAATCACGCCATGGTTGAAGTCATGGTGCTCCTTATTTTAGGTTCATGAACTGTATTACCATACACAGTCTATCTTAGAGCATGGTGTTTTCACAATTTTTCTTACCTCCCTACCAGTTTCACTTTTCTGAACTTTTTTTTTGGACTGCAATTTTAGTTTCCTATCAGTCCCCCAACCATGTAGCAAATCATTTCATGGTTGAAGTAATGGCATTTAGGTTCACGAACTGTGTTACAATACCTAGTTTATAAGGTGGTGCTTTGGTGGTTTTTTTTTTTTTTGTATGATTTTTCTTTCCCTCCTAAAAGTATGTTTTCGTATACCTTCCTACAAGTATCATTTCATATGACTCCTTTCTTGAATTGGAAGTATAGTTTATTGTCATCCCAGCAATTGCCTTTGATATAAGAACTTGTACAGTCAGATGTTGCTCTATTACGTTACAATTACAAGCCACTCATCATCTTTCTTAATCAGGTAAAATCTGAATAAAGGTCAATGATTCTCCCACAAAGATTAATTAAAGTAGGTTCCCTCAAATTCCTCAGTTGAAATGGTTAAAATCCATATGCACCAAGCTCTTAAATTTGTCATGTCACATTTCAAATTATTCATATGAATGTGAATGTAACAGAAAAATGCAGACCCTCAAGTTTCCTCAACAAGAAAACATAAAATTAATTGATCTATTTGTTGGCATCAGGATTCCTACTTTTCCAATAATTTCTATATATGCCTCACGTTGGACATAATGACCATAACACCAAAATTTGTCAAGTATTAATTCATCTAGAACTCTAAATTCATTATAAAATAAATGCACAAATTGCAAATATGAAATGATACGTGTAGCCCACAAATTTTGCTTGCATCAGTATGGGATATTTATCCTGCTGACTATTCATGCTTTTCACCAAAAGGTCAGTGCATTGTAGAAGTCACAAATATGCATAAAAAATTAAGTCACAAATAAGCATTTATATGTTTTGTCAAAAGGTGAATATAGAATAGAAGAAACCATATTTTTTACAGCCAAAGCTTGGAGATGACCTATTGCTTGACATTCTTCATAGACTAGTGCTTTAACACTATGTTCACCTGGAATAAATCCCTATTTACTGCATCGACAAAGTTTTTGTTTGTCTCCCTCCTATCTTTTCTGATTCTTCATCTAATCTGAGACAATCCCTCATAAGAGCCTTTCTTGCCCTATATTCACATGCACAAACCGACAAATTTCCTCACGTTGCCTTCTATCCTAAACGTATTGACATATATAAATCCATCTTTCCAAGTTTGCTGCACATACATGCCAAGATACTCAACTTCGTCACAATCATTCTCATCATGAACCTTTAATGCTAGATATATTTATGCTATACAAAACAGATCTAATCATTATTGAGAAGATCTCCTTATGGCATAAGTTCTAGTCCACTTCTTTCATGCTTCGCAACCGATTTAAAGCATACCATGCTCTCTCCTTCTTTTAGGATGATCTTCTCTTGATTTTACATGCAGCATTACTCCACAAGTAAATCATTACATGCAGCATTACTCCACAAGTAAATCATTACATGCATTTACAAATATTTCAAATCATTAAATTGCACCCTTCCTCCCATTTATAAAGTTCTCCCTCCGCTGATTTCATCAAAGAAGGAACACAACAGCATTTGCAGAATCACTAACATCTGGCCTTGACTTGGTATGGAGGTTTAGTGCTTATCTGAGGATCACTCTGTTCATGTGGAAGGTTGCATGGGACCAGCTCCCACATCATGGCATTTTGCACTAGCTGGTCTTCACATTCCAAACCATTGTAATCTTTGCATTGATTCTACGGAACCTACCCTCATGTTATTCTGGAGTGTAGCTTGGCGACTCAGGTATGGAGGCAGGCCCTTTCCTAACTCATCCACCATCTCAATACTTCCCTTGATGCCTTCCTCTATGCTATTAAGGAGAGTTCTCTTAGCAATGACCAGAAGACCAAGGGTTCTTGATATGCTAAATTTCTTACCATATTTGGAGGCCAGGATTAAGCGCATTTCCACAGCATAGTTCGGAGTTCCAGAATGATCCTAATGAAAGCCACCATCCAGGATTAGGAGTTTATCCAAGCGACAGTCCCAGAGGGATCCCTGACATAAGAACCTATGGCTTCTCTTTTGCAGGCTTTGCATTTCTGCAGATGACTTTTTTCTCCTGGGAGCCACCATCTCTTGCTTTCTCAAGATCAACTTCAATGGTAGTATATAGAATAGAGATACTTATAGTAGAGCAAGCTTTATTATTAGGAGTCATGATAGTTCTTTTATCACTGCAGGTGGAATCAAAGTCTTTGATAGCATGGTTTCAATGACAGAATTGCGACCTGCATGGGAAGGATTGCCATGTGCTACGAAAACCTTGAGGACTTCCCACATCTTTCTCAAGTGGAACTCCTTGACTATCTTTAAGTGACTATCAATGTCGACATCCAGGGAGGCTAGTTTCCATCCCCTGAGATAGGATTGCTAAGGGATGATGGATGCCTTCCACGCCTTTGAAGTAGCACATGTTTATGAGGAAGCCAATGCTGCTGATTAGGTGGCGGCTTATGTCGCCAACCACACTAGGACTACATTGTGGGATTTCGTTTCCATTGCTCCTACCTAGCTCTTGGATTTACTGTACTCTAATTCCCATAGATGTATCAATACGAAGATTGTATAATATATCCGGCTTAGTTATAAGAATAAAAAGAACTTTAAAAGGGGTAAACTAATACAAACTTAGACATAACTGATGGTGAAGGCCTATAGCCAATAGTATTTTCCTAATTATGCATGAATAGTTATTGCAGTTATTATTCTCCCATTTATGTGCATTTAGCATTCTTGATATACTTGTTATATGCCTCTCTTGTTCACCACCAAAAATATGGCCTTTAATGCTCTATTAAATATTTTCACCAAATCAATAAACCATGATTACACTTAAATAAATCAACTAAGACGGATTCATTGGCATGAAACTAAATGCTTGCCTAGGTAAGAAATTCCTTACAACATTGAACAACAAAAATTCCAAGATATCTTGCTAATCACACTTAGAAAGTACAAAATTGTCAAGATTAACTGTAACACTATAGAAACATTATATATCAATTCATGATGACAGGGGCTGCCAAATGGACTTAAATGGTCTGGTTTGGAGATACCGACCAAAACTAATGTGGAACTTGGTTGATACGGCCTATCAAGTTGATAAGTGGCCCAAACCTCCCCGAACCACTTCAAACAGTGGGGAACTGAGTCTGAACTGAGTGGAACTACCCAACTCTGCTTAGTTTGAAGTAATTCATGCAACCCCATGACCCGTAAGATAGGAGCTTTCTTCTCTTTAAAAATTCAGCTTCTGTCAGTGGACTTTGTGGGGACAAATTAGGGATGGGGGATGATTTATCAATTTTGAGCCCAAATCCAAGCCAAATGAAGTATAATCCCATCCCTCCTCTTCATTCTTCCTTTTTCCTTCATTTTTATGTCCAGAATAGGTAGAAAACTAGTAAAGTTAGGGGAAAGCATGCCAAAATTTTATACTTTAGCATGATTTCATGATATACTATAAATCTAAGGATGATCCATGAATTGAAAAAACTCATGAGTTTTCATTGATCATGTAATTTCCTATGATAGTACGGTTCTCGATACCAAGATTGAGAACCTTGCATGATGATATGCTACACATACACCTCACCAAGTTTCAAGTATCAATGTTGGTGGGTGTTAATCACCAACCAGCATGTGTCATGCTGATGTATTTGCAAACCGTGTAGCAACAAAGAATTTAAAAAAGAAACTTTATGGTTATACTAAGCAAAGATTTAATACATCCCATGCTAATTTGTTTTGGTGCTAGTATTGGCTTGGCATGGAGTAAACTTAAGAGTAAGTTCTCAACTCAATGATGTTCCTTGAGCATTTATGGCAAGTAAGCCATTCCTGCACCCTAAGGTATCCTATCAGAGCACCACTTTAGTTTTGAATTAACAAAAAGTACTGCATTTTATATTTGAATATATTATATTGCATTTTCATTCACCTTATAAGAGCATAGTGTTGAGATTTCAAACAATACATCATTATCTATGTGGAATAGACCATAGAATGTTGAATCATACCAAACTAGCTGGTTCGGGGCATACTGAACCGGACCAGCCAAGGAACAGCATGATTCTGGCTTTTAAAACTAGACAGGGCCATTGTTCATCTAAATCTCTCTTTGCTGCATTGGTTTGCTTAAATCTATCTCAATTCATTGAGACCTGGTTCAATCACACTGAATCCCCTTTGCTCGCACTTGGTTCATTTCCATCATGCTTTGAGTCTTCTAGAGGCACCGCCCCCCAATTGAGAACAACAGTCACCCCTCTCCTTCCCAGCCGCTCGTGATGGGCAAGAGCATTCCCCACCCCAATAAGTCTCTCTCTCTCTCCAAGGATTAGGGTTAGGGTCCATATCCCTCCTCTCCCTCTCCCACTCCATCCTTCCCTCCCACCCACCCCCTCTCCCCTCTTTGGCTTCTATATCGATACACCCTAGAATGGCACAGTACGGATCCATACCATGCCAAATAGGTTGCCGGCCGATACCCCCTCTAGTACCCATTCGAAGAACCTTGGATAGACCATAAATGACAACAATAACTAGAAAAAAGGATGGCCTTCAGATTTAAATTATAATATATTCAAATTATCTAATATAACTATCTTGAGTCGGTGTCACACCAAGTGAAAATGAAAAGTATTGAGGACAAATTTCTTGGATCAATGATCTCCAAGTTATCAAATGACATGCAGAATAATTCATTTGCAATAGTATTTACCCACTAATGCTTCCTAACTACAGCCATGCATATAGTCAAACATTATGCAACAAGTAAAAACATATACAACAAGTAGTAATGGGATACTTATCCATCATGTTATAAAGGGTAAAGCAAGGTTTGTTGTCTTAGTACTAAACCCGGTATCAGTACAATACTAGTACAGCATCAGTACACGTAGTATGGGTGTCAGTTCGGCATATCAGGATTCGGTACATCCCCCATACTGAGTCTCCATTTGGTAGGTACAACACACTTAGTATGGGGCAATATGCATCGATGGGGAAAACCATGAGCTGAACATATGCAACAAGTGAAAAATGCATACAATAACAGCAATAAGATACTTATCCACCGTGTTATAAAAGGCTCAGCATATTGCAACAAGTCAAAACATGTATAACAAGCAGCAATGTGTACTTATCCAAGTATGTAAAAGTGGCAATATCCATCCAAGCTATTTCCCATCAATTTGGCTTAGGGCATAGAGAATGCTCCATGTAAAGGGTTGAGCAGATTTTTGCACTAGCTATTAACCTTGTCTCAATGCTCTAAACATCAATGAAAATTTCCAGACAAGGCAACTCTAGGCAAGACTAGTCTCTATCATGAAAAATAGATTGCTATAATTGGAGAGTTCTAGTTGTGGATTAAGCTCAAGCCAAGAGGTAAACCTTCGAAACTCCACCAACTAAGAAAGAGCATACATAAATAAGGTACATGGCAAGGACTGGGATAATTAATTACGTTCATGACAGAAGTAGAAATATTAAGCCAAAGAGTCAAACTGACATATTTTCCCGCAGCCTCAATAGTTAGCAGTGACCTCAAATAGCATCCTAATGTTAAGAAAAACAGCATCCTATCCTAATGTTACCAAACCATCATTTTAATTAAATAGTGGTGCACGAGGCTTTTAATTACTGTCAACAAACTCTTGATATTAGATCCTCTTAGTTTATTCTTAAAAACAACATATGACAAGCAAATGCAATTGAGAAGATGAGCTGACCTGATAAGTCTCCCCTTCGGCCTGCAAGACGGAGTTCATTTATACATTCAGCAAGCTTCAGAAGCTCTGAGTTTGTGAAGATGTCCTCATACAGCTTCAGACCTTTTACAACATTAACCTGATCATGCATTGTAAATCCCTTAGTAAAGTCAGATTCTACAAGAAACTCAAAACCAATAACTAAACAACCACTAATTCCTATGGCATCTTCTATTGCATGTCTATACCAAAATTTTCCTGAATGATGTAAAGATGGAACTCACCATATGCCCTTTCACTGCCTCCTTGGCTACAAAACCTTTCAAGATCTTGATCCTATCAGGGCGTGCCACACAGTTCTCATGATCAGAGCATATCTGGACATTCTCCACAGAAGTATGCTCCCCTTGAGATCCTATGAGCAAACAGAAATATTAGATACCAAAGAAATCCATTACCATTATTTATTAAATGTGAATCATGCACCAATTCAAGAAACAAACAGGTGAAAAATAAAGTAAACCACTTTCAATTTTATATCAATGCAGGAAGCACATAAAAAAATCAATTCGAAGTTTAAAAAAATTAGAACCAAGGAGTTACATAATTTTTCTTCTTTTTATAGAACGATTTTGGATTGACAATTGAACTAAAAACAAAGTAGTAGAGATAATTGTTCTCTTCGCATAGCTAAGTGAAAGATAAGAATGCTGCAAAATTGCAGTATACCAATTGTCCACAAAAAGTGTGCAACCAAGCAACTGCATCTGCACTGCCTAAAGAATGGTGAATTTTAGCAGATATTCACTGCAAATAATTCAACTATAGGGCATCACATCATATGACCAACACCCATATATTCTGACATGCATAAACTTCAGCATAAATCACTGTTACTCTACTCTACATTGGCCTCCCACAGGCAGGTTGGGAGCTAATGATGACCTTGTTAGGAAAAGGGCTGATTTACCTTCCTGTCATATATGACCTGACTGCTAATAATAATTGCAGAGTAGAAGTTTTAGGCGCTAATTGTGATTGTTGTTAGTAGTAAAGCTTTTAGAAGTAAAATTTTACTAGTAGATCTTTTAATAAAATATTGTTTGATGTTTAGTAACAACTGTGTAACTTTAACATATGTTTAGTTGAGAAAGTACTTTTAGTATAAGAAGATGACAATAAAAGACAGGGTACAGTGCTTACAATTTTTTAACTCCTTGAACTATCAACAACTGTTATTATAAAGTATTCTCAATTTACAAATAATTTATTTAAACAGTATAATATTCTAATACAATAGTATAATATCATAGGAATATAATGATATTATATTATTAAAATATGATTATCATGATATAATATTAATAGCAATGTAGTATTGTCATAATATTAAGACAATGTGACATAATGTAATGTAATGTGTCAACTAATGAAGACCGGTGCTATATATGCACACACATGGAGGTGAGAGTCAACTACCTTTAAGTGTGATGGCCCATACAAAGGTTTATGGGTTACATACCAGCAGAACGGTGTCATTTGGTTGACAAAATGACATGAACAAAAGTATTCCTCAACAATGAAACGTGATCTCAGTTTGGTTCACATGAGGTGGCCAAAACTTCACTAGCTCAATGCTTTGTAAATCTTCGCCAATTTATCTGACTTTAACTTGTGGCAAGGCGCCATCTGGGACCAACGAGAATGCTCTCGCCCAAGAATGAGGCCGTCTTTTCTAAACTACCTTGCATTGCCACAATTTATTATATTGCGCCTTTGAGAGAAAGGAGACCCCGCCATCTCTTTCCGATCCCATGTGGGCCCAGCGGAATAAAAGGCGGCCGCCGCTTTAGCGAGATTGCTGTTCCTGGCGGAACAACCGATCACGGTGCGGGAGCCTCCTCCGGATGGACCCGAAGTTGTTGGGCACGTGCCCCGACCCAACCCCTCTCCACCAGACCCGGTTCATCTTCCCTATCCGTCTGATCCCAATCCGACGGTTCGCATCACGGAGCCGCTGATGACAAACCAACAAACTCAGACTTCACTTGCCGATCTAAACCCCTCGAAGCTCGGAGACGACAAAATTAAAATCGGCATTTTTCCTTCCGTCGGTCAGGCACGTTTTACATTAAAAAAACATTAGTCTCCTTATATATTCCCATCAATATATAGAAATTATAGAAAGAGGTAAAGACTAAAGTGCGTGCAGCTGCGAATTAACCGCGTGCATTTATCGACTCGGAGGGGAAAAATCAAGAAACACGAAAAAGGACTTTCAGATGATGGCCGTCCGTGACTCCGTTCACGGGTTGAAGAACACGGTTCACTCACGGCTCTTGGATGGCTAAAACAACTACATGCAGACCACGGAAGCAACCAAAGCCGTCCGATCTCCCACACGATCACCGAAATTGTAGTCGCATTGGACAGATCGGTGAGAGTGGGGACGCGGGAGGTGACAGGACTCCATCTTCGGTGGAAGCCGGCACAAGGTTGTTCCAAGCCAACCGGAACCTCTCCAACCGGACTATAAACAGCAACCAGATCTAAAACTTCTTTGAACTTCTAATTATTACAAAATGATCAGATTGAATTAAACGGGAAAATTTCGGGAAAAATCAAACTAGAATTTAAAAATTACTCACCTCCATCGACGTCGCCTTCTCCCGAGACTTTCCGATCTGAGGAATCTCCGTTAGAATCTCCATCCTCGACCTCCTCCACGGAGCCACCGACACCGCCGCCATCTATTGATCTCTCTTCCTCCATCTCCGCCTCCTCCTCCTCTTTCGGAGAATCTTTGCTGAGCTTCTCCTCCTCCGTCGCCGCCACCTCCATCTCCTCCTCCTTGCCTTCTTGATCTCCGCCTCCTCCTCTGCGGCGGCAGCAAGCTGCCGGCGGGAGGCGACTCGGCGGAGCTCGCCGACGACGTCGGCAATGGAGAAGTACTTCTGCATGTGGAGCACGGGAATCCAGTTCATCCGCCGCCGGTGGATAGCAGCGAACACCTCCTCGTACTCCGATCCCCTTCGATCTGCGCCAGGTGCCCACACAGCGCGTCGATGATCGCGTTCGCCGCCGCGAATTCCCCCGGAACCAAGCAATGATCGCGTCCCGAGCAAACGCCTCCGTCCCGCCCCACCCCGCCCCGCCCCCGCCAAGGCCGTCGTCATCATCGGAACCTACCACCCACCTCAAAATCACCGTAAATACCTTCCGGAAAAAATTCCCCCCTCCCCCTCCCTTTTACCGAGGGAAGAGACAGAGAGAGAAGTCCCCTTGGGAAACAATGGAGAAGACTGGGCGGAGAAGACTGGGCGAAGAATGGAACGCAGGGCTCTATAAATACGTGAGATATGACGTGGCAAGATGACGTGGAGTCGGGGACCGAACGGAGATGGAACGGAAGGTGGCCGTTTTGACCGGCGAAGGGGAGTTACCCCGATCTGACGAGAACGCCGTTCCGTTGGAGCTCATTTCTAGCCACAAAGCCAAGTGAGATCCCGTCACCCTGTTCCTAGGCTCACCTGGGGTGAGCGGATCTCATTACATGGTAGGGATCCCAGGGAATATACGCAATGCCCTTTGGAACGCGGGTCCGGTTGCGAACTCGATTTGACGTCCCCGAAGACATGACCGGTGACACAACCAACCCCACCCGTCCCGACCTTCCCCTCCGATGGTCCCCTGGGCCACGATCCGTAAACCATGGCCGTCCGATCAGCAGGCCCGATGGTCAATGGACTGCTGGGCGGTTGCAGAATCTCATCACGAGGATCGGAAGGCGCTGATTCGTGGCATTTATTAAAAATTGTTAGGTGTGTGGGGAGAGGATGTACGCGTTATGGCGTGGGGTGGCGCTGCGGTTCGTTCGTGTTCCCGTGGAGGGTGGCGTGGTAGTGACGTCTGCGAGCACGTCCAGGATACACCATACGTGTATTTTATAGGGTTACGTCATACGGATGCTGTTGACCGTCGGGCGGGCCCACGCTTCTGGAAGGTGGACATACAGGGCCCATCTTGGAATACCAAATGTCAGCAGTTCAAGGTCCGCATCATTTACTGGCTCCCAGCCCGACATGGATCACAATTTGCTGTTAGTCTGTTGTAAGATTTCACGAGTTTTCTTGTTTAGGAATAAACAATTTGGTTTGTACCCACGCCAAAAAAAAAAACCTCTAAATTCTAGATTGTCGAAGTCTAAATTCTTGTCAACATCAACTTAGCCTTGTAAGTTTCATGACCATACGTAATGCTGCAAATGGTTAGTCTAAACAACGAACTGTTTCTCCTTTTCTTTTCTTTTCTTTTCTTTTTTCCTTTTTTTAATATAACAAAGAACTCTTCCATGGGTCATAAACTGTATGACCTATCCAAGTTCTTGGAGACCCTTACTTGATTTGAGATAGAGTACGCCCGGATAAGAGGGAGTGACATCAAATTAGGTGGATGGCACGTGTAGGCATGAGCATCGTTCGCCTACTCACATGTATAACACCTTTCCAGCCACCTGAACTTTCACGTAAAAGTTGAGACAATTTCATGGGGAGTGCCATCAACCTCAACAACATGCCAAATACTAACTATAATGTTTGTATTGCCTATGTGAACAACCAAATTTTTTGACACACCGAAACTGTACTGGGGACCCCAGCACTTCTGGGCAAAGGCTTGCCATTGGACGGCGAAGGTTATCGACTCAAATATCGTGTGGGACCCACAACGACCATGCAACCCACGGTAGCTTCCAACGGAATTGAAAGGTTGAAGAGAACATCGAGGTAAATGGACCCCACCATCCTTAACCGTGAACCCCACTTGTGCTGGTGGTACGTATAAATGTGTATATATGCGCGTATATTTGCGTTATGTAATCAACCCCGCGGGTAGGGTCTGGTCACCGTTACACGGAACGGAAACGGATTCTTCTTTTCTCTCAGTTATTATTCGGGTTCGATAACTGCATTAGGAGCGACGAACTAGCGGTGGCGGTGAGCGCACAAGGGTAATAAAGGTGGGACAGCCAAGCCGGCAGCCGGTGTGCCGTGACGTGGCTGTTGTTTCCAAACTTGGTTCAGAGGCCTATTCCCCCTTGCCCGTGGGATTTGGCAAATACGCTGAATTGGGTGTGTATAATTTTGGCATCGCCCTGCTAAAAGGGAAGTTCTTAAATGATTGGTTTGATAGACTTAGGCCTCCTGCCCTTGATCATGGCAAGGGTTATTTAATAGATTGCTATAATTAATAGATTTGCTATAATTATAGGTTGCAGGTTTTGACAGGACATGATAGATCGATGGTTATAAACAAAATTTAACTCTGAAGTCGTGACATTATAATGGCTATTTGGGTTTACGGCAGTAGTAGTCACATCCCTTTGTTTGGCTAAAGATTCTGTTCTTGGTGGCATATTTTTCAAAATCTTTACTTGATAATTATAATGCAACGAAGTCTCCCCCCTTATCACTTAAAAAAGATTGCAAGCTAATCATGCTAGTTTTAAGCTTTAGTGAAGCAAAGCAAATGATGGACCAGGTTTTGGCACAGAGAAAATATAAAATTTTAGATGAATCTGGTCCGAAATCTGACCCATAACTAGCTCTAGTGTTAAAGAGCAACCAAAAGATCTAAATTTTGATCCAAAACCTATTTATATAAAATTCCTAAATTCAAGATTCCAATCGAAACAATTTTATCAGAATTGCCAGTTTTACGGGGTTCAATTTGTCTATATATTTGGTGTAATTATTTTTTTTATTTTAATTTTTTATAAAAAATAAAATTTTATTTCTAATATTTTAAATAAGTAATTTATATTTTTACCACTAGCCTCAAAACTATCTCTACCATCATTACCATCACCTTCGCTACACGTATTGCCGTTATTACTATCATATTTACTACTGCTACTATTACCCCGTCATTACTGTTATTGGCATAGCTTTTGCCATCTTAAAGATGTCTTAGCCATCTTCACCATCCTTGCCACCATCACTATTGTTGCCACCACCACCATACTATTGATATCATCATTATCATCTACATATAAAAAATGATATAATTAATAAATCTAGTAATTAAATATTAATTACTAATAATTAAATAAATTGCTACCATCATTATTATCATCACCGTCATGTTCATCTCTATTGTCTCACTGCAACTACCATGGCTTCCGTGACAACCATTAAATTTATTTTTAAAAATTGATTATATGGGTTTGATTATATGTCTGATGTTCTTATTTTTTTATTTTTATTTTTTAAAATTATTTTTCTAAAAAAATGAAAGTATGAAATCCATGCTTCTAATATTTTAAAATAAATAATTTATATTTTTTACCACCACCACTAATACCATCTCTACCATCACTATTATCGATTTCATCACACATACTATCATCATTACTACCATGTTCACTGCTGCCATTGCCATCCCATC
>KE505010.1:566065-583692 GCA_000441515.1 Elaeis oleifera | reverse complement strand
GACAAGGCATAGCGATGTCCACGTCTCTACTCCACTGCCTTCCGTAACAAACTCCTGAACGGCCCACCACCAGGTGATTACAGGTGTCGCCATCAAATCTGTTGCGCCCTCTGCCTATAAATAGGCCCACAGATCATTATTCTTTGAGCTCTAGTCTCTATCTCAAAACTCTGCTAAAATCTTCGTTCGAGCTCTCCATTTTTGTTGAGGCAGAGAACTGACTTGAGCGTCGGAGGGTCTTGCCGGAGCAACTCCAACTCCGATTTAGACTTCCTTTGCAGGTCCCGACGGCGACCGCGGCACCCTCGACTCCAGCTTCTCCGACGCCGACGGATTTTTGCAGCAATAAGTTCTATTGTTGTCTTTATCGAAAAATATATATATATATATATATATATTCTATTGTTGCAGCTTTGAAATTATGGTGCATTAAAACGTCCTACCACTACAACGATTGGACTCTTTGCGGACCCATAAATCCAATGCCATATATGGTTGTGCTTAGCCGTCATTTGTATCCGATGAAGGTGAAATTCTCAGTTAGATCAGACTCATCATTGAGCTGATGGATTAGCCCAACTGCGAAACACGTACGCAAGATGCACATGTATAGCTCCATTCTCTCCCTATCTCTTTTGTCTATATTTATGTATGTTAATTCATAATTAGACTGATCTATTGTTGAGCTAGTGAATCTGTTACAACTAATAATCTCTGCATGGAGGGCTACCCAAATTACTTTTTTACTACCCATTTGCCATAAGATAAGAACATTTTTTGGCCTATATCAGATAATCCTTCCCGGGACTAAAATAAATGATAACTTAATTTCAAATATTTTTTATAATTATACTTTCTAAATGATATCCAGAAAATTTTACATATATTTTTTTATTTTCTATAAAAAAATTTTTAGCGTTATGTTTAATAAAAGGTAATCAGTTCTTTCGCACATTTCTTGCATTGCATTACGGTGGTTGTTAGGCGGCCAAGGTACGAAAGTAGGAATCCGGTTCGGTGCCCTCGTCAAAGTAGCCGGTGTCGGTAGTTGTCTGCCATTCTTCCTGGGCTTACCCACTAGTTAGATATTTGATTCCACGCAGTAAATTCGTACTTTAGGGGTTTGAAATCTTTTTTTTAATAACATTTGGATTGAACCTAGCATCCTCTCGAGTACGTATAGCATATTATATAATATATAATAGCCATCATAAGAAGTTGGATGGTCGTTAAATAAGATACATCATGTATGACATGCAAAATTATCTTATTTGATAGCCATTCATCTTCTTGTGGTAGCAATCAAATGCTGCATAGTATTTTGATGTATACCACAAACTATAGAGGATCTATGCTCCAGGGGTTTGCATCTTTATGGCTCCTCTCCGAGCGTTACTCTACAACTAAATTACTGATCATCTAGCATCCAGATTACCAATCTTAACATGGATCATATTCCCCCTAGCATGGTCTCATTTGCTTTCAGAATCCTATTATTAATTTGTGAAACAATTTATTTTCTCCCATGAGCAGCCGTATCCCCTAAGCTTGGCTGGTCCTTGGCTTCCATGATGTATCGTTTAGACAACCATTCAAACAAATCAGTGCTATATTTATTGACGATATTGGTTGAAAAAAAGACATAAAAGAGAGGAAATCAAATCAAACTTTGCGTGGGGTCTTTAATTACTGACCATGTCTCCTGTCTTCCTGAGGCCATCTGGTTGGTGTAGTCAAAGTTCGATTCATTGGACGGGCAATGGTTTGGCTTCTGGAGAGCGGGCTCCTTTCCTCAACCGACACTTTCACTGGACCAGGTGTCTATTCAACCTAAGACAAATGTAAGTCGTCATAAAATATAAAATGTTGCATTCATGGCTTTTATTGTTGTAATTAATTATATACGAGCATAAAAATATTAGTTTCCTGTTAGACTCTCAGAGTCTCAGATAACCAGGATTTGTTTGGTTTGAGGAAAGAGGAAGAAAAAAATATGATTAAAAAAAAAAAAAAACTTGATGGAATTTTAAAAAATATAGATGAAAATAATTTTTTTGAGAATAAGATTCTCATATTTCATCAAAAAAAAAAATTCATATAAAATATAGAAGAGTCACTTTCTCATGTATTGAGAATTGCAATAATTTTTTTCAAAATAGCCTTAAGCTTTTAGATAGAATATGGTAAGATTTTTTTTTTATTAACGAATAATATGTATTTTACATAATTTTTCAAAAAAATTGTTGCTCAATCAAATATAAATTATTATTTTATCATTATCAATCAAATATGAAAAAATTATTTTTTAATATCATATATCTATGTATTAGTTTTTTAAAAAATATTTTCATGAAAAAGTAATTCTCACGAACAAAACAAATATTTATAATCTGTCATGTATTTTAGATTGCACTTTTCTTTTTTAAAACTAAAAAGGTTGAAGTGGTTCTTTGCAATTGGGGTTGAAAAGGGGAACAAACCTACTTGATATTGTTGAACTTGAATTCGGTGTTGGAAATCCAGAAAGTCAAGTTAGAAAGGTGTTCTTGATGCGCCTTTGACTTGCTGCCTTCAGAAAGGTTGTGTCTTTGCTCTAATTACCTTCTTTTTTTTTCCCTTTCTTTTTGACAATTCTTTGGTCTTCAACAACCCTTTGCAAGACTTGAATGCTTTAATGTCAGTTGAGATAAAAGAATCCTTTTTCTCTTTTTGGGAAAGAGGAGGGACATGTTCGACTGTACCAAATGTTAGCATCTGACAACCATGCTATAAGATTCTTTTTATTGTTTATTATTTTGTTGAATAAACAAGAATCACGTTGTACTGATGAATGATTATATGATTGGACCCCACAATTTTATAATTGTAGAAAATAACAAAGATAGCTGGTTTAACTCAGTTTAACCCTTCCACCAATAATTCTTTTGTACTCTTCCACATCAAGGTGTAAGAAAGAGTATAAAACGGAAAGTATTCATAGATCCTCATGTTTATGCAATAAATTTCCATACTATATATGAAACACGACGTGGAGCAAACATCAGATGTGCTCTGCGCAAAACAAGCAAATTTAACCAGAATATTCATAAACAGGGATCCCATAACATTCTAAATTTTTGGGAATTATTTGCTCAATCATTTTGTTACATACTCAAGATCTCACAGTTATTTTACACTGCATCTTATTATTTGGGATGTTTCCGAAGGAAAAAAAAAAAGAAAACCCTTAAATCCATGAATTATGCTCTCAACTCTATAAACTTCTTGTTAATGAGAATATTTTTTGGTGAATAATTTTTTTAAATCTTTTGGATCAATGCAGTGGCAATGCCAATTAATGAATAATTGGTCCAAGACATCAAATAACAAAGTTTATTTTGGAAAACATCATTTTTATAGAAATATAAATGTGATAGAAAATTTTCAGCAATCCATTAGAATATGGTATGCTACAAGTGAATATTTGAGACAAGAAATGAATCTTAATTTTCAAATGACTAATCTTTCTAATCTAATTTATTTAATATCCTTTTCAGGAGCCAGAGGAAATCATCTTCAATACACCAATTAATAGTTGAGAGTGCTTATGCTCAATGAAAACAGGAGAGAACCATCGACAACTATGGAGAAATCTTGACTCATTATTACCAGCTATGTAACTCTCCTTCTTCTTTTCTCCTTTTCTTCTACTTATTCTTTCTCTTCATTTTGTAAATATTTCTTTCTTTAGTAAAATTCTGACTGGCTATCTCCATTCCCCTCAAGAAAAAAAGAAAGAGAAAGGTAGAGGATAAATGTAAATGATTGATTTATCCTTTACTTTTTTGAAGGGCTTTCTCCTACATTCAAATCGGGTATTGATAGAGGCACCAGTCAGTCGAGCTTCATAAAGTAGATGATTAACGGGTGAATGTAATAGAAAAGGTGCAAACCTTTCTAAAAAATTGGACTAAATTCTATTTACAATCTCTCTCTCGTTTACTTTCCTGGACTAAGACGAAACGACCCTTCTGTTATTAAAAGGAGAAAAAAAGGTGGCATTGCCTCTCAGATACTTCCACATGTTTGCTTGGGGGCAAGATAGAAAGGTGATTGCAGTACAGGAGAAAAGCCTGCTAGGAGGAAGCTCCACCATTAGAACTGAGTCCTATCTCAAATGCCAAAAGTGGGGTAAAGCATGATTCCCATGTTCCCTCTCTTATTCTCTCTTGGTGCATGGTCTGGTAGAGGTTGAGGCCAAAAGAGCCTACGAGTGGTGGAGGTTAAAAGTGTAGGGGCACCAAAGCACGCCATCTGAATGGCAGCTGCACTTGGATATCTCCAAAGTGCTTCCCATTGTAGTAGTCACCCATCAACATGTTCAAAGGCACACTTTAATAGTTCTATCGAAGATGTAACATCACTCGTCACATTATGATATGATGTCCAAATGTATAATTGCCCATAGGAACCTCAATCTGGCGCAACAATGAAATGCTGCTAAGAACAAAAAAATGAGGATTATCAAAAGCTGTTCATTTAGATCAAGTGCTTATAGAAAAGTAGTTGTTGTATTTTCTAGTTTGAGGTCTTGAATCTCCAAAATATTTTCATTTACGTGATCCAAGATGACTAGAGTTTAGTTCTGAATGAAATATTTTTTTTTGCCAGTGAATGTATGTGTAGAGAAGATGGGAACCACATCTTCTTTTTTTTTTAATGTAAATGAGTTAGAAAAGCCTAACTCAGGGATATTTTATTAGTAGGCTTAGTAATACATATATATAAGCTTGTACAGGTATCCATAGTATGCAAAAAGGAAACTGATTGTTTAATAGCACCATAGGTTACAGACTCTGTTAATTATGAATGCTGCTTACTACAAAGAAAGACTCAGAAGCTAGGGACTGTTGTGGGTATCTCATCAGAGTCTCACAAGAGTAGATACCATAATTAGATTTCTGATAGTCAGGTACTCAGGTCTAAGTTTGAACATCCAAAATCGAAGGGGCTCAACATCAGCTGCATCTATGGATTTCTGAGGTCCGGCATCTGCAGCCTAGGTCACCAAGCTGTATTATGAGTCATGTCTGCAATCACATAACACTGATCTTCAGAATAGCAAGATGTTAGTTGCACTTTCAGTGATTCAACCATCATCTTCTCAAATTTTCCTAACCCTGTATTGCTAATGTTAATTTCTGACAGGTGGGCTATCTAGCAAATTCTTGACAGCATTTTTAATTAAACGAATTTGATCAATTTCTTCGCCTATAAAATGTATTGCCTACATCATGAAAATTTTTCAATTTGCTGAACTAATACTCTGGAAAGGTAAGCATGAAACTCAAAGCATCTTTTGTTACGTTCTTCCATACACACCAAAATTCGGCCACTAATAGAATGTCCAACCCCATCTTAAGTGAGTGCATGGGTTCTTGCGATCTCCAGAGATCCCAAAGCTGGGCTTGGGACGGAGGTGTCATCTTAAGGCCTAGAGTGATTTGGAAATATGACCATATCTTCCGAGAGAAGGAACACTGAAGAAACAAATGATTGAAAGTCTCAATTGCTGAAGTGCATAACGTTCAGTTTGTATTATCCTGCCAGCCTTTTTTTGCTAAGTTGCTTTAGTGAGGATTTTGTCCATGCTGCTCAGATATAAGAAGTATTGTACTCTAGGTGGTATTCTGAATTTTCAAACTATTATGCTGAAGAACGGTTGCATTCCTCCATCTAGAAGAAACTCATAGCAGCTCTTAGTTGAAAATTTTTTGGGCGATAACCATTTCCATTCAATGCTATTCAGGGTGTTGGTGAGTTGAACTGTAGATAAAGCCTGATCAAGTTTGAGAAGATCGAGATGTGATACCAATATGTCTGGGACCAACCAGCTGGCCATTCTTGATGGATGATTGAGGGCCTCCACAACAGTAATTAATTTATGAGGAGAGAAAGGTGAATAACAAGGAGAATCTATCTTTGAGGAGGAGGTCAAGAAGCCAAGTATCCCCCCAGAATGATGTTTGTGCACCGCACCCTACATGGAATTGGACCAATGATTGAATAGCATCATAGCCCGTTGGTCATTCTTCCAAAAATCTGAGAGGTCCCGATTGGTTGATGTTTGGAAGGATATCAACTGATCTTTGAAGTAGTATTTTTAACAATCACCTTCCACGGCTTAGAACCAGCGGAGAATGGATTTCACCACCATCTGAAGATAAAATCCTGATTAAGAATTTGATGTTATGATACCCAGACCCCTTATAACAGAGAACCACGTCTAAGTTGACTTATAACAGAGAACCCCTTATAACAGAGAACCCATGTTCCCTTCTAAAAATTTGAGGCCATTTAAGATGATAGGTAAGGGAGGAGAACAGAGAGTTGGGAGAGTAGCATGGAGTGTTGAAAAATATATAGTGTAGAAGGCGAGGTGAGAGAGTGAATAGTTGAGTAGGTTGGCATGAGTTGATTTAAAGGGAGGCCTAAGAGAATGGGATATGCGGAGGCTGAGCAATGTCATTGAGGGATGAAGCAAACGGGATGGGAGATAGGGAAAGGCAAACAATGTTGCAAGAGACGGGAGCAAATTAAGAATTTTAACAAATTTTAAATCATGTGATGGCCACGTAAGTCTTTTACTAAAACTATTTAGTTAGATGAAAGGGGCATTTTCTAATTAACAAATATCATCCGGAGGTCTACTTTGAGATTTTTTAAAAATGAGGGTATGATTATTTAAAACAGGCAAATTTGAAAGTGTAGAAATAATTTTTCAAAGTAATATCTTAAATATATCAACAGAACTAAAGTAACATTGGATAAATGTGTCATGACCATCCGTTCATTTGCCATAACATATATTTTCTAAACAAGAATCCATTCGCTTATGTCCATCTTTTATTATTTTTTCATTACAAATATCACGGCATCCATAAATGACATTACTTTCCTCTTTTCATGCATCTTTATATTTTATATTTCCATAGATACGTAGATAAACAGTATACTTCGATGGCAAGAATCAATTCACTTCTATCCTATACCAACAATACTTTGTACTAAAAGCTTGCTTTTTTCTCACCCGACACTGTTTTTAATAGATTTGGGTGGTGTAGAGTAGCTCCGACGGGTCACGAGAATGATAAGTGCAATATAAATCCAGACATCCGTATAGCTTTTAGGTTGGAAAGGCTTGGGCATCGGATCCTTCCTTTCTCCCTATCAATCATGAATGGGAGCCACCAGTGTTTTGCGAGCCTCACCGGCCACCCTTTGGCAATTCCTCGCAGGTGGTTGGGTATTGCATGCACGAGGAGCAAAACGCAACCCACAAAATAAGTTTGGCGACCGGCAAACGCCAACCATAGTGTCCCTAAGATGAGGTCACCTAGGTGAGCACAGGGGTTCAGTGTAGTATCTTTTGAAGAAGGGTTCATCTTTCTTCGCATGAATCCACCGTTGGATCATCTTTCGAACTATGGAATTCATCCATCTGCATAGATCTAAAAGTGACCTGTGGATAATCTAATGAATGGGTGGCCAATCTATCACATGTTGCTTGTTGAAGTGTGGAATATGGTAGACCCATGTCATGTCGCCTTGTGCATCATCGGTGCATGTCTATTATATTTTACCATTGATGCTTAACCACCATCTTAATTGTCAATATCAAATTATGCATCATAAATTATAACGTCAGAAAATTTAAGTGTCCAAGATCAAACATGCATGTTGAATCATCATTTCAAGAAATGTACAACAATTTAGGGAGTTTAACCTGAGCGGTTGGTAGCTTCCAATGGGTAGTCCAAGTTGTAGAATTGTCACCCGAGAGTAACAACAAATACAATACCAAGCTAATGTTGAGCCCAAGATGGGAGGAAGGCATTATGTATCTGCCTGACCACAAAGTTGTAGCCTGCCTATATATGAAGAAAATTGATCCTGATTTGACTTAAACATATGAGAATAAATCACAGTATATAATTGTACCTCAAACAAAACCTGTGATCCAATAGGACATCAGCCTTTTGGAGATCACAAGAAAAACTACTTGATCACAGTCTCTCCAGAGAACACGAATGAGAACAAGGATGAATACTGCCGATCTTGTGACAGTGTTCCAAAGCAAACTCAAGAGCTAAACATGGCATGGGACTGGCAAAAATTAAGAAGAAATGACAGACTAGATTCCTCATACTACAGAGGCAAGACTGTTGAAAACCTGGATTCCAAGATATTGGTTGCCTTTGGTAGGTGGGTCAGACCATCGCAACGACGGCCATCTCCCACAATGCAGCAATTCCTAGGCCACCTAAAGGAGGGGACTGCCTGAGCACCGGAAGCATACGTCAACGTTCCCTGAATTTGTGAAAAGCTCTAAAGCTTTTTCTCATTTTATTTCCTCTTGGCCTCATTATTATCTAAATTATTCTCCATATGCGAATCAATCCAAATATTCAATAATTCTTGAACTATACATGGATTTTGGTACAAGCAATTACCAAGAGTCATCTTTGTGTTGCCAACAAACCATACCAAATATTGTTGCTGGCGTACGGCCTCTATTTCTATCGTCTGTTATGATTGTCTCTCCTATATTTATTTTGTTATTTGTATAACAAAAGCTTGCATTTTTAGTTTTATTAATTTATTTCCATTTTTTTGGTTTACCAAATTCCGTTCATTGAACTTTTAATAAATTTGCTTTATTTTCAAATTCCATTTTCACGTCAGGTGAATTGTACTTGAAGCCACATTTTGAAGAAATCTTGGGTGTTTTACTTGAAGCCACATTTTGAAGAAATCTTGGGTCCTAAAACATCCAGGTTGCGTGGCTACTGAAGTTGTTTATTTTACAAATTCACAATTTGAGCAGTTTGATAACTAGAGAAAATTATGGCTTTTCTTTTACAGATTATGTGATCCCACAAATATTCTATTTCACTTAGGAGCCACTATCCTCTGGTTTCCTCAAGACTAACTTTGATGATGACATCCTAAGATGGAGGTGATTCTAGTTGAGCAAGTTTTATTATTAAAAGTGCCAGGAGTGCAGTAATTACGCCAGAAAGTGCCAGATTGTTTGATACTATAGTTTCTATGACTAAACAACATGCTACATGGAAAAGCATATCATATGCAATTAATATTTTGAAGGCATCTTATATTCTTAAATAATTATTGAGCAGCTTTCTGGTTCTACATCTTCATAGATCAGTACTCATTCTTTCAGATACGATTGTCTAAGAAGAAATGCAACTCTTCAGTTTCATAAAATGAAACATATTTACAAAAAATCTAACGATACTGCAAACTAAATGGACAACTACGGTAGATATTCCTTTTGAATTGTTAGATATTTATTTTTTTCTGATACCCAAGGATATATTTATAGTAAATTAATTTAATAAATCCAGTTTACAAGAAAAGAACTATTTATCCAGAAAAAAATATATATATATTATGACCCTTGGCAATCATTGTAAAATAACTTTTAATGCCACAGGCAGGCCAAGGCTTGCCGTGGGCAAACGATTGACCTTACAATCCATGTTGGAGCAAGGCCCGATTAAGGCCTCATATCATTGTGATTGCCCAAGATCCTGTCCAAGGAGCTTTGTCTGTTAGATTGCCAGCGTGCGCCTCATTAATAATTTCAAGATTCTAGGGCGTAGCATGAGGGTAGAAACGAACATAGAAAGAAAAGCAGATCTCGAATTACATCACAATGGGGAGGAATATCTCAATTTTTTCGAAGCATCGGATACATAACAATGTTAGATTAGATTAGCTACAGTTGAATCTCTATCTGCTGTATGTGCCCTGTACCTAGATAGCTTTCAACCTGCGCAGAATAATATTCACTATGATATTGGAAAACATGATCAACCAGCACACAGGGCTACAACCGACGAGAGAATACGAGTTTGGATAAAGAAGAGCCCTTAACTAGCTCTGTTATTTGGAGAAATCCTCCATGTACAATATATGACCCCATTAAAATTTAAGACAAACATCACATTAGATAAAATAGAAACAGGTGAAGGTTGTACTAAGATGGAACTTAATTCAAGTAGCACTGTTATCTCTTTCTGGAACCTCAGACAACCCCTCCTAGCCATCTGACTGCATGCCTCTCAGCAAGTTCAGAAGGAAGGAACAGGTTGAGGATGTCTAGGTAGAGAACAACTGATGCCCATATGTACTCATCATAGGTGTACCGCTTTATCAAGTTGTCCGTGTCATAGACAAGAAAGCTGAGAAGATGATAGCCCCGAGCCCACCGAAGATAGCAACTGATGTAGACCCAAGAGGAAAGAATATCTGCAGTAACCAACGTTCACAAGCATGATTATTAGAACAAGTCAAGATTCAGCCACCAGTTTCAAAGCAAAAAGCGTGTCACTGGGTCAGATGACAGAGCATCATGTCCAGAACACAATCAACTATTTCATGAGGCCTAGGCGGTCAGAGACAATCACAAATAGTAAGGCCATGGTTCCTGGATTTTCCCATTCGTTCTTCCTTTTCTTATGAAGTGGTTTTCAAATATCAGAGAGGAAACAATCACTTTAGTAGAGTGAGAAGCTGGAGAAGCATACCTGGGACTATTATTTTGAAGTGCCTTTCTGTATTTTATTAATAAATGTCGTAAAAGATGTTATTCAATAAAGAGATTTTAGCTCCACAGGGATTGTTGAAACTTGAAGGCAGAATCACTTTAGGTGACTTTGATAGGTACAACAATGATTTGCTAGTAAACTTGCAGGGGCATTCTTTCGCCTAAAGCATACACCTAATCAATACTTTGTGAATTTTGGATAATCAAGAGCTGCTTAGAGTTGGCTATAACATTTTCCACATGCCTTGTCGGGCTTTTATATAACCCACAAAACAATATCTATAAAAGGTAATTTAGTTAATAAATTTGATATATTACCTCTAAAACATTATAATATCTACTATGTCCCTCCAATTCTTAAAAGATGAAACAGTTCCTAATTTCAGTTTTGTACGGTTCAGAACAAATGCCCTAAAAGCAACTACTAACCACAAACTGCCATAGACATGGGCAGCCACATGCTGATGCAGCCATGCATGGAGGCAACAGCATGCAGTTCACAGGCAAATAAATTCACCGAGGAATGCCATCCATCCCTCCTTGATGAGTAACCAAGATAATGGTATCAAGCTTTATTTGAATTATCTGTAACTTAGGAGTTTTGTATTTTTTTTTTCTTTCTTTCATATTCTCTTAGAAAATAAACTGTCTTGCTTATATGAGTGTGCTAGAAAAAAATATGCTCATGAAATTTCCATCATCAAACATTAAAGCTGAAAACAGATTAGATATGGATCGGATATTGGCAATGAATATGGACACAGATCCTAAATGAATATCAAAATTAGTATCCATATTTTTCTAAATGGATACAAATACAAATCTGATATTAACCATATCCATATTTATTCTAAACGGATACTTTGTAAGTCAGATATTAGTTTTAACCATATTTTCTCTATACAAATATGATATAAATTTGGATACTATTTAGATATAAATCGGATTGTGAGCAGATTTTATCATGAAAATCAACATAATGACATCGTCATAAAGAATGGCTACAAAATCCAATATAAAGGTTGCACACAGCTAACTAGGTAAAGGTCTAAATTACAGTTATTAAACTCACATGAAAACTGTCCCGGACAGGGGTCTAGATCATTGCTCCTATTGGATTTGTATTAAAATATGTTTAAAATTAATTTTATAATAAAATATAATATAAAAATAATCAAGAATTATCTATTTTACTAAAGAACTTGTAAAAAATTATGTATAGATCCAAGAATATGTTATATTTATTGATATTTTAAATTTATACAAAGAAGTTTTGAAAATACCATAAGAAAAACTGAAATATCCTTTTTTATCATAGTCAAAGGGAATTTTTATTTAACAATAATAACATAAGAAAATATTATTTTATGAAGTGAACAAGTTTTAAAGAAGTCTTATAAAACATCAATATAGATCAGGAACAACAGTTGTCTTAATGGCTGGGTGCTTCATGACCAACTCAAAACACAGGTCAATCCTTGACAAGAGTGGTATTTTAGAAGATTTTTTTTAAAAAAATAGTGAATACCCCATTTGGCCTGTATCCAGAAAAATTCATGAATGGTATCCAAATCGATTCAAATCTAATCATATCAAATATTCCTATCCAAATCCAATCTGAACTGGATATGGAAGCAGAACTGGTCAGATAATATCTAACACATTTTCAGCCCCGTCAGACATTGGTCAAGTCTTCATCCACCTATTTCAATTAACCTGAGATGTCTTCAAGTTCAAAGGATCCGAAGAGCTCATACAGCAATGAAACCAAATTATAGTTGACATTGAATAGAAACAATAAGGACCTATAAGGACTAAAGCCATAAACTACCTAGATTCTACTAACCAACTATTGCATTGTTCTCTACCAAATACTAACAGCCTGACCAGTGCTCTGTACTTTGTTGAACCCTCAGTTCCTTGCATGTGTTTCTGAAGAATTGTATTTTTGTAATGAGTCATAATTCAAAACAAAGCTCCAATCATCAACTGCACCCTCACCTTCTTTAGCTTTACTTAAATAACTAGAAGTCCAGACCTTACTCAACACAGTCAAGCACCAAGAATATAATTATTAGGTGGACTTACAAATTTACTTAGTTATACAAGCATTTGCCATATTACATCACACTTAATGCTTCACAGTTCTATCCACGTTTATATTGGTTTGAGGAGCAAGTGTTTAAGAACCCTGAGATTTGAATTAGTTGCCAAATATGGGCGCGAGTGCTGGTGTGAAGAAGTGGATATCCTCAAAACAATTCAGGAAAGGAAGCATATAGGAAGTGGGTGCAAGTTTGAGATCTCAGGAAGATCCCAAGCATATAAATTGTTCTCGGTCGAAAATACCAGCTACTAAGGGTTTGAAAACTTGGTTTCAGTTTTAGCTTGGGCCAATCCAAAAAGTTTAATTCAGCAAATTTTCTGATTGAAGCTCTAGAGTCTCAACTAGAAAAATGATTAATAAAAGAAATTCATAACAATAGAAAGTAAATCAAGTCAAGAAGACTGAAGATATATTACATATTTTAGCATATAATGAACTGTTTTGAATCTTTGAATAAAACAGGCATAACTTTGGCACACTAAAAAGTTTAAAATTGTTGAAGTTCATTATAAATAAGACAAGAAAGCTCAAGAAAATATAGAATATTACACAATTAAAAAAAAAAACACGATAACAGATTGAACAATTCCTGATCACCAAATAAATTATTGATGTTGATTAAAACATACCTGGATAAAGCTTGTAAGAAGGAGAACAAGAAGACCGGCAAACAAAATTGGTCCAAGATAGCTAAAGTCTTTGCCCTTCTTTGAAGCCCAGAAGGTATAGCCAGTTAAGGACAAAACTACAGTGGAGGTTAAAATCAATGCCTCGAGCACAATTCTACCTGTAATATATATATATATATTAAAAAAGAATAAAATTTGTGGAAATCCCAACATGCACTAGACTAGAATAATAACTCAAGAAAGCAAGCAGGTTTTCACCTTGGGTATTTGCACAAGCCACACCCACGCTCAGGCTTAGGCACACAGTGAACAGCCCAAGAAATATGAAATTC
The DNA here is from genome assembly GCA_000441515.1 of Elaeis oleifera. Classification (NCBI taxonomy): domain Eukaryota; kingdom Viridiplantae; phylum Streptophyta; class Magnoliopsida; order Arecales; family Arecaceae; genus Elaeis; species Elaeis oleifera. The sequence continues at coordinate 570,012 of KE505010.1, read as the reverse complement.
AGTGGGTGCTTTTGCTGATAATGATACAATGGGAACATCACTGTAAAATAGACTTTGGTTAGTATATCACCATCACTGGTACAAAAGAAGAAACTTCTAAATTACATTTCTTTAGCATGAAAACCGCAAAAGAATGTCCAGAAGAGTCATTTATTACATAGTTTCCTCAATCCAGCAGTATGAAATGAAGACAAGCTGACCATAAACTCTAATGGAAGCTGATAAGATGAGGGAAAAACTGCTAAAAAATTAGCCACAAATGAAATGGAGCAGGCTCAGTGAAATCATTGCTGAAATCTGAACAATGTTAAAGCACTAAGAGATAAGGAATGAAGAAAGAGCATAGCTAATCTCCGGTATAATAAAATGTTGAATGCAATGGTTCCATGTAAAATTAGGCATGATCCAGAATGAATCCAATCCAGCCTGCTGTAGGAAGCAAATTAGGTGCCCCAATTACTGGGCTAGAGAAGACCAGCAACCTGCAACCTTGGAAATGCATGCCTTTATGCTTATCTCGTAATTACTAAAATATATTAAAAGCAGCCTGTGGACTACTCTTACTATATAGACCAAATAGAGCCACATCAATATGAATTTAATTCGAAATAAATATATATATCTGACTAAGGTTTCCCATCCGTTCTAATCAAAAGAAGAAAATATCAAAAACTAGAGATGGCATGCTGCATGGACTTTTCATCTCCCAACCAGCCAGCAGCCTCTCTTGCCACTATCAATGCATTTCATACGATCATGTATCAGATCTTAGATAGGTTTTTCACTACTGAAGTTGCCACCCAAGAAAGCCTCATGTCATATAGCTATCACATTATTGGACATCTCAAAACTTTGTTTACATTATCTCAGAAATTGATTACAACATATGTTTTCACAGCTAGTGGCAAGTGTTCTAATAATTCATGCAATCTTCCAGAATCTTGCTTTTTTACTCACATAGCAATTATGTTGTTGTCCATTCTTCCTTTCTCTTTTCTATTCTTTTCTCCATTTTTTCTTTTCTTTTTTTTTTTACTTTTGAGATTAGATTGGTAAAACCATCAAATAATTTTTTCAGTGAAACACAATAACCTAGTTTAGGTATGAAAATCATTTTCTCCCAACCATGGCATTTTGAACCATGCGGAACTAGCTGGTTCGAGGCACACCGAACCGAATCGGTTGGCTATTGGCATGGTTCGATTAAATGGTTCAGTATATAAATCGCCCCAACACGCAACACCTTCAGTTTTTTTTTCTAGTTTGATTGCTGCGCTTGTTCCCCTCCCTTGAAGCCCTATGCATCCTTGGCGCTCAATGATGATGCTGAATGACACCACGCCACCAACAAGGCATGCACTTCCTCCCTCTCCCTCTTCCACCAAACGACAAGGTCTCTCCCTCCCTTCCTCTCCCTCTCCCTCTCTCTGCCAGACTCGACTAGACAGCCGCTTGGCTCTCCCTCTCTGGCTCTCCACATCGGTACAACCCCTAAACTGTACGATACAGATCCACAGTATGCCGAACAGATTGCCGGCCAATAGCCCCTAACCTTGCTTCCAACTCTATTCATATTGATATATTAGGTCCTGTGTGAATCACTTTCTTTAGGTGATTTTCTACATGACATATATACCATGGAGTTTCACAACCACAAACAAGTCTTTTTCTTATTTTCAAATACTTTCCTGCTTTGGCTCTTTGTCACATACACGATCCTGTCAGAATCATGCAACTATTTTAAAGAATTACTCATTTGTCATGCTATGAATCCATACATGGAACCTAATTGCTACTTTAATCAGCTATAACCGTAAAACTTTCAATCTCAGCCCTATTATGATCCACAAGCAGTGTTAGGTGCAAAAGGCGATAGGCGCAAGAGCTGTCGCCTCTGTACCCCCTAAGCGAAGTGACATCCCTCAGGCAGATGCCTCTATATTGTTCAAAGGCACAATGAGACATCCAAGAGGCGCATGATTCCAGCAAGTATTAATTTTAGTTTCTAGGAAATAGAAAAGGTCAATTATAGTACATAGGAAATATTAAATAGGGATTAGAAAGTCATCATTGAAAGTCAAACGGGCTTCTTGATTGTTTTTGGGTTAGAGCTAGGTTTTACATACTGATGATGAGGAGGATTAGCCAATTAGGAATTTAGAAAGCACTTATTTGATTGTTTTGGGTTAGAACTAGTTTTATATCCTAAACTTCTTGCCAATAGCAAGATCTTTTCTGTTTTACTTTTAATAACAGAGTGCTAGTTTTACTTGCTGGAATTTTGCCTATAGCTAGTTCTCTGTTTTCTCTTTTTGGCGCCTGACTTCTCTCAGGTGTATGCCTGCGCCTTGCACCTCCAGGGACCCCCAGTGCCTAGGGCCTTTAACAACATTGTCCACAAGAATGAAAAAAATCACAATCAACCAATCTATTGCCTCGTACGATTTGGACAAATGCCCACACTTTAGATGGCTATTATGCATTTCAAAAATCAAATTGCCATCAAGACATCTTTCTATATGCAGATAAATGGACAGGCCTCCTATTACCCTTAATTACAGCAAACCATAAAAAGTCAAGGGATTAACCAAATGTGGTTAAAACTACACTAATTTAAGATAAAGCCCAAATCCTGTTGCACAATTAACCCACTAAACAGGTATTCAATTCAACAACCAAAAGAATATTAATTTAATAGAGCAAACCAACCTAAACCTAGAAAAAATGACCTAAAAAAGAAAATGCTAGTGTAATTAGATTTCATATGAAAAGTAAATGGAGATGCACGAAGAAAGGTTATCATCCGAAAGATAGGGAGGAGGGCAAGGCCAAAAGCAAGGCTAGAGCCACCCTTAACAAGGTCATTAGTTGGGGCACAAAGAATCGGTATGGCGAAGACTATAGTGGTGAGAATGATATGGATGGTGAGTACAGCACAAACCTTGCAGACACGAGCTCATTTATGTTGTCAGAAAATTCTTGGAAGGGCATCCCCACCTCCAAGTCCCCTTTCTCCATGCTCGCATGCCTGTATGTATGCATTTGTCTATCCTTCCTTGCTCTAAGTTTCTTCTTCTGCTCCACACAAATGCAGAGAAGAGGAGATGGGATCTTAAATATATATTGTTACATAGATACTAAAGGAAAATATGTTACATATAGTTTTGGCTTGATCTAGAAGCTGATGAATTGATAGCTGGATGTGATTGGAAAAGTTTGGATGTTGCAAGGTCCTTCTCAGTTAACACTATTACAAGGGGCCACCAGCCATGGAATCGATCCACCGACTCCCTACGAGAAGATTTCCATTAAAAAAGTTACAAAATATTTTGGCTTGATCATGAAAACTATGACTGGATAGCTGGATATGATTGGAAAAGTTTGGGAAGTTGCAAATTCTTTATCAGTCATGCCCTTTTACAATCTGTGGATCCACTGATCTTTATGATAATAATTCTTTAGCCCAAAAAATATCTTGACAAAATATCATACATATATTTGGGCCAGAAACAAGATGAGGGGATTATTAATACATGTCTTAATGGTCTAATGGACACCAAAAGTGGCATGTTGCAAAATAGATTACAAAAAGAATTACTACACTACAAAATAATATTGGATTGGACATGAGAACTGATGGATGGATGGAAGGATAGATGAGTGATTAGAAATTATGAATTTAAGAGGTCTGTCTTGTCGCCAAGTGATGGATCCACAGACTCTACAAAGAAATTTCATCCAAATCAAGAAAATATCTCATGCAACATCACATCATTCAACACCTACAATTTTGACTGCATGCAAGTGAGAAGGCACGGTGCTAATGGTTCCTTAAAACTGGGGGTATTAACCTCAGTGATGTTACAAAAGGTGATGCCATCAAATTTCAGTCTTGGCCTCCCTGAATATATGATGTATGTCACAAATTGACATAAAAAGTATCAATT
>KE505010.1:509253-519959 GCA_000441515.1 Elaeis oleifera | reverse complement strand
TTCCTTTCCTTCTCTCTCTCTCTCTCTCTCTCTCTCTCTCTCCTTTTTTCAGTTTTGATACTTCAGAATTTATGTATTAAAAATAAAAAACTCAGGTTACTTTTGGCATCATTATCATTTTTTTAAAAAAAATCAAAAATAAGAATATGTTTCTATTTTAAATTTTAATTTAAAATTAAAAATAAGAATATGTTTCTATTTTAAATTTTAAATTTAAAATTTAAACATCAATATCATACAATAGTTTGAGGGGAAACAAAAGGTAAATACAAAATTCTATTCCTTATAGTTGTAATTATGTTGGTACTCATGGATATAATATCTGTTATTTACAGTATATGGAAACTGAATCATATGGAGTTCTACATGAAAAAGTATAAACTATTTTGGCTAAACTACAACTTTTATTAATAATTTGTTCTTTAATTCCTTTGAAAGACTTAAAAAATTGTGACATGAATGGATATTATTATTTAGGTTAAAATGTTTAATCAAACTGCTAACAAGTGGAGAAATGACTTTTGTTGGACCATTGTTTTTTATTCTTCTGCAATTTGACACATTTGGAGTTAATAACATTCTGTCACAAGATTTTGATATATACCTAATAACATTCTAGTCCTATTTTCGTATCTCCATTACTTCTCTTGCACCTATGTTTTCCTGCAAACGTCCAGGCAGAATTGGAACCATGGCATGGAAAGTGTAATTTCGTATGACAATTAGTGCTGCCTCAGCTTCATTGGAGAATAGATTTTTCTCAATTTTGCCTTTTGAAGTATTGCCATACCGTTAGGAGAAATATCAAATGAGTTATTCATGAGGGAATTGTGTTTGACTCATAATTTGGTTGGACATTTCTTGCTTGATTAGTAAGGAATTAAGGATCCATAAATAAGCTGAGTTTTTGAGCTTAAGAAATAAATGAGCCACATACGAGCGAAGGCTAGATTGCTTGTTCTTAGGTCATTATTTCTCGAATGATATATACGTATATGTGATTCAACAATTATATAAGCAAGAATAGTATTTAATTATTATTGTTAAATGTTGAGATCAATTGTACATAAATATTATTAATAAAAATAGATCAAATCCTATCAACTGTGTATAAAGATGCTAATATTTCTTTCGCATGAAAGCTTTCACTTTATGTTCAAAATATATGTAGAAAAGTTTTAGCTTGCCTAAAATACTCTTATAAGTAGTGCAGAAAGAGATGAGCTTAATGCCAATTCATAACTAGTGTAAGAAAATATGGGCTTAATGCTGATTCTTGATGCAAGCGTATAATAACCAAAAATATATCTGTACCATGGAAAACTTTATTTTGATACACTGTTTATTCTAGCCTTCCTTCTTAGAGTCCACCAATTTATTGCATCGGATACCTTACCATAAGCTTCTCTAAGTCAATAAACCATATATAGCTTTTTTCTATATTCTTTTATCAATTGTCTAGATATTTAAAAAAAACATAATTGCTGATGTTCAAGATAAATCCAAATTAGTTATTTGAAATGTTTGTTATTTTCTTGATCTTGTTCAATTATATTTTCCATAATTCATAGAGTGATATAAGCCTAATTCTCTAATTATTAAAATACTTTTGTGCATGATCTCTATTTTTATATATAGGCACTATAATACTTCTCCAGTTATCTATATTTCCTAGTTTTTAAGATTTTATTTAAATAAGTTAATTAAAAGCTAATTTAATCCAATATGTTCCATGACTTTCCAAACCTCATTAAGTATTTCGTCTATCCTTAATGTCTTACCTTTTTGCATTTTTTTTTCAAAGTTATCTCTATTTCACTTTTATTAATTGTATGAATAGAACCTTGACTCCTCTCTAGGCTTATTTCTTCAATGAAGATTGTTTTAGCAGAATCATCATTTAACATTTCTAAAATAATATCTTCATCTTTCTTTAACTTCCAAATCTTTCATTAATATCCTATTATTCTCATTTTAATTCATTTATCTTGATCAATATCTCTAGATTTTCTCTCTCAAGCTTTAGCTATTTTATACATTCATTCTTATCTTAGTTCGAGCCAAATCTGTTATATAATAATATAATGTATTACAAATTTGCCTTACTAGTATTTTTGCATAGTGTTCTTTATCTTATAAAATCCTCATCATTATTTGTTTTATGCCATTTTCTAAAGAAAAGGCAAATTTTATTCTAAATGCCTCTTATAGCTTATTATTCCATTACTAAATTCCTTTGCTTTTACATCTTCCCTTTTGACTCTCCTAGGACAAATTTAATTATTCTCTTAACATAATTGATTATTGGGTCTTGTATTTTATTTAGTTCACTCCTTAAATTCCATTTTTTTTAGCAATTTATCCCTAAAAGATATAATATTTCTCCTTTAAGTTCCACCATCTTATTTTTGGATATTTGTTCTTCTTGTGTTTGGTGTATGGATGTAAGACCATTAATCCATATTGTGTGATTAAACTCTCTCTTGGTACCACCTTACTATACTAACATGTTGATCTTTTTGTACGCTTAACAGATCTACAGTTCCGCAATTGCAGATACAAAACATATGAAGTAATATTTGGTGATGAATATTTTATATTATATTTGCTTCTAATAGTAAACAAACTAATGTTAAAGAATAAAGACTTCATAGATATTGTGGTGTAGAAAGGGCTTCTTTAGTCCCACATCGGTTATGAGTCAAGAAAAATATGGCTTATATGGATTGGAACCTTCTCTCCCAACATGAAACTCCTTTTAAAGGACAAAACCATGAGACTCTAAATGATCAAGACCCATTGAAGCCTAAAAGACCCACTGAAGTCTAAAGATGGTCATGAGTCAAAACGGACAATACCTCACGTATGCGGAGACGAAGGCATAAACCAACTATCTGAACCATTCGACCCCTTGACCTATGACTACAATATTGACGCCGGCATAAACCAACTATCTGAGCCATTCGACCCCTTGACCCATGACTACAATATTGGCGCCGTCTGTGGGAATACTTCCTGTCCACACATACTCCCTCTTGACTGGGAGACTGTGTTGTGGTGTAGAGAGGATTCTTTAGTCCCATATCGGTTATCAGTCAAAAGAAATATGACTTATATGGATTAGAACCTTCTCTCCGAATGCTAATTCCCTACAAATGCCAATCGTTTATTTTAATTGTTAAACAAGCACACAATTTTGGTATATGTGTAGCTTATCATACTTGCTATTGTGATGTACAATCTATAATGCAACATATCCATTGATGTGAGTTATACATTATCTTCTGTAGCACTAGATGGTGAACCAGGAACATATGGCATAAAACCACGTCCACCAAATACAGGTCTCATATATTTATCATCAAACCTTCTCCAAAATTGGTGAATGGCAGAGGTAGGATTCGTTAGTAACATGCCTAGGCTACTTCTTGTGTTGTTGCCATCCTCATTTGCTCTTCTATTTTCTAGAAATAAGAGATGGATGTCGTCTAGGTTAGACACAGCATTATCCTCACTATTCGGTGATTTTGAGTTCTGCGACAGCAATGCTTGTATTATAGGCTTCGTTACCGTTCCAAAAACCTATTCATAATGCAACTTCAAATGAGCTAAAGCAAGATTACATCAAACTAAAAGCATTCAACTCATCTGATGCATAAAGTATAAACACACATTTTACCTAGTTTGAGTAACATTTGTGCATGTTTCCATGTGCATGATATTAATTTCAGAGAGCATAGATGATCACAATTTTTACAAGTGATCGACGAGATAAGCAGGTGCTAAGCCATACCTTCACTTTTAAACAAAAGGATAAAGAACTACAAAAGGATATCTAATGTATTCATGATAACTTTGATAGGAAGGGAAGACATATAGTAATGGAGATAGAAGCTTGAGAAGAAATATGGAAAAGCATAAAATAATATCAGATGTCCTAATTTAAGCCAAAACTTAAATAATTGGGATAAAGCTTGATGGTCAAGCATTTCTGTTCGGCTTTATGAATCCTGATTTACCAACTATTCTTATGTCATGCTGCCTTAGATATTATTTCAGGCTTTTTTCCAGCCTTTTTATTCAACTTCTGTATATATACATTCCAAAATCTTCTCTCTTATTCTCACAGCCTTCAGGAAAGATTAAAAATGCTTCTCCTTCATGGAGCCCTGCAGTTGTCTTTGTACATCCTCATAACATCTTAATTGATTCCCTACTATTTTTTTTTCTTATTTTGTACAACACCTACAAATCTTCTATTAATTTCCCACCTTACCTTTCTTAGTTTTATTACACATCCATCTCAATATTTCATTCTTCTACAATTAATTAGTTCTTAGATCTTTTTGTGCCCAACATTTTGAATCATTTGACGATATAGAAGTAACTTTGAAACATGATACATATAAATCCTTTTTCACCAAGCATTTCTGTTTAACACTGCCTTTAATTTATTACAAGCTTTTCTATATCCTTTCTCACAAGTTCATCAATGTTATTTTAGGCTTTATTCTCTTTTCTTCAATCATCAAAAATATTGAAGTACCCATCTTGCCCCTCCACACCCCCCTCTCCTCGACCCGGCCTAAAATCTTTGCCCTACATTGCAATACCATCCCAATCAATTTTCCATTAGTTTGTCCTTAATTGCTGCAAATCCCTACAACCCTTCTAACACATTCATTTCTGATTCCATTCCTTCTACTTCTACCCCACATCCTTTTCAACATTCATATTCTAGCATGTTCAACTTGTTTTCTTGGGTGTTCTTTACTGTCTAACATCCAACATCATATAAAGACATCAAAGTAGCTTTGCAAGCTAAAGATTGTATAGAAGGAAATACAAAAATAAAGCACATAATAAGATTTATTTACTATACGAAAGACATTTTGGAACAATGGGAAATGTTTACAATCATAAATTGATTATTTTTTTTGAACAACTAATAGACAAAAGAGTAATAAAATAACTTGTTTATTACCTAATGACATTAATTCTTTAAATCATAAAAAGTATTTGAGAATAATTCTTCGAAAACTTATAAGGAGTAATACAGGGGCTTCATACAAATACCATTGTACTAGACCCAACCTGATTCATATTGATAAGCTACTAATATGTGTTCTGACACCGAGACAAAACCCTGTTGCATAGTTAGTATGATAAATTTCCTACTTGCTAACTAAGCTTTATTGTCTCATGACAAGCAGATCTCTTATGAAAAGTTGCGTGACTTTAGATTGGGTTGTAAAATGTCAAATATCAACGGACCATGCCTTGCTCCACATATAAACTGCATAATGCACAGTTAAAAAAGTATCATTACTTGAGAGTAAAACCTAGATTTATTCCACATAGTTGCTTGCTAATATGTATCTTCAGCTTTTTAAGTGGCTCAATGGGTAATAAGAATCATGCTAGTCTTAATTTTCCAGATGAAATATATTTTGATTAATTAGCTTTAATACATTTCATCTTTCATGAGGTATTCAAAATTAAAGAAGCACCCAAAAGTGAGATACAAGTTGACTCTCTTGATAAAATTGGAAAAAAGGGAAAAGTAAACCAAAATTTGGTGAATGACTATAGCGTGTAGGATCAGGTAACTCATCTTTAGTGATTTCCATATTTTATTATGCATCTAATCTAGCTTCTCAATGATTTCTTAAAGTTTCTAACACTTCTCAATATGTCAGCATATTCATGCATTTTTACTTAGGGAAATAAATCGAGTCCTTCTCTCTCTCTCTCTCTCTCTCTCTCTTTTAAAAGTCTCTTACTTGCAATCCTATTGTAGATTATTATTATTACATTCTTGTATTGACCTACTGACATCACATAATAAACTATTTTCTTGTCAAGATACTTTCCAGCATCAAGTTATATAAACAAAAGGTGTGCAGAGACACTGATATATATAATCATTCTTGCCTCCCTTCTATAAATTATTTATTGTTTTATTACCTTTGGTTTCATGTATCAAACCTTCTTCCTTATCATCATGTAGGTCCCTTGCAAGGTTGTCACAAGCAGCAGCCTTGGCACCTTGATACACAGATGCTTGGACAACCCAAGCGCCTAGGCACCAAGAGCTTTCCAAACCTTCAATGATGCAGCCACCCAAGTGCCTAGCTTGGTGCCAGGTGGTCACTTGGCCACCTTTGTCTTGGGCAGATGCTTTGTTCATCAATTTACTAATATACAAACACGTTATGTTTCTAAGAAGCTTGAAATCACTAAATATGAAAATATTAAGCAAAACTAAAGTGATTAGTCATTCATTATTGCATGATTATGTAGTTGATAACCTTACTACTTATCAATATGTTCTTTGATGTGCTTGCTATGAACCATATGACCATATTATGAAATCATAAACTTTATTACTTTTATGACTTTCGTTTTCCTCGGATATCCACTTGGTCACCTAGTATTGCCAAGATGATTTCATAACCTTGTTTACCAAGGTTCTGTTGAGAATTGTGTCCTAAAGCCAATCGTTTGACGATTGTGCTAATTATAAATGTATATGAATTGATCAATAATAAAGTTATTTGATTTTTTCATCACAAGGTTATGTCTTCTAACGAACTCCTATATTGTGATGAAGTCCTTAAGATTATTTTGATCGATAAAGGAGGATTTATCGCGTAGTCTTTAAACTGGTTCGCGACCAAACGATACGCTATTACTAGGACGATAGTGATATCCAGTGTAAGTCGTTGTATGCCATATACGTTGGTTGTCTCCATAACCAAATGGTATAGAGATACTGGTATAGCATGCAGGTGAGATGTAGGAGTACATCATCACTGAACATGACCAACTGCGAAGCACTCTACTGTCAAGGGTCGCTTGCGAAGGGTATGGATATAAATGTCTCCCTGATCTGAGATCACCACGGTAACTTGCAAGCAACTCACTGTACTTTGGTGCGGGACAATCTGAATTTATAATTCAGTGACGGAAGGTTTCTGAATGCAGCCAAGTACTTGTCAAGTCGGTGCATGAGTCAAGATGAAATTGATCCCTCTGAATTAGCAGGAATATGCATCAATGTATTTCAATTTAGCAAAACCTGAATCTGGATAATCCATGTGGTGGATTTGAAAGATTGAAATACAATGTGGATGATTTATCTAGAATTGATAGTTAAATCTTAGGTCTTCTTGAGCATTAGAATCAAAGAGATGAATTATACGATAACCATACGCCAGTAGGTTCTTGAATGTTGCTTCGCCATCATTCGACCTATTCGGACGTCGAGTCCCATTGCTAGATGGTTACATCGATTGGTTCAAAAATTTGTTCCTATGCTATCGACTTAGGTTCGAACCTATGGGGTCACACTCAAAAGAAGTTTCTGATTGATCATGAGGTTGATCAACGATTGAGAATCATTCAAGGGCTTAATCGTCAATTTGATTGATGGTTAATCTTATGCAAAAGTTGCAATAAATTATTTACCAAGTGTTAGTGAATTAATGGAGGATTAATTAGCAATTAGATTGCTGATTAGCTCAATTTGATTGAGCAAAGAGGATTAAATGAAATCTAATTGAATTAAATTCAATTAGGTTTGATCCGATTAGGTTATAAGATGACCTAATCGCTAAGGGAGAATTATCCTTGATTTGATCAGGACTTTGGTTCAATCAATTTTAATTTGATTGGAATTAATTAAAAATTATGAATCTAATTAGATTGGGTTTCATCTATTTTATTTAGGCTAAACCAGATGTGATTTGGTTTGGATTCAAATAAGGAATTAAGAGTCCATATTGCATTGGACTCTTCTCCCTCGTGCCTCCTACTTTGGATGCCATTCTTCATCACGCACAAAATTGTTTTGCGTGAAATTTCTTCACGCCAAAGACCCTTCCCCTCCCTATCTCACGTCCAAATATGGATAACATCTGATTTTATATGGAAGGTTCAAATGTGATTTGAATTGGATACCATATAGATAATGTTTGACATTATTTACAAAACCCTGCCACCCACTTATTTGTTCCTTTCTTTTGTGCGACCAAAAAGAAAATTCTTTACCATGGGAAATCAGTTAGAGAACTGATTTACCATGAAAATTATTAGTTGGGTGTGCAACATTGTTTTGGCATTGGATTTTGTAAAAAAAGGGCGATAACACATCAAGAGTCCATGATCTCTAGGACTCTTCACCCTAACCCCTTTCATGCCAAATAAAGGGAGATTTTATTCTCCTTTGTGCATGTAAGAAAGAAGAGAGAGTGCTCTTCACGTTGGGAGGTTTTGGGTGTGAGTTCTTGGCATGGAAAATAGAGGAAGGTCCTTTTCTCCTTAAGTGTGCGCAAAACTTAGTCTTCTAAGGTTTCTTCCTATGGGTTTGGAAAGAGAGAAAAGAAAAAGAGAAGAGAGTTTCTTTTCCATATTTGTTCAGATCCTCATCTCCTCCAGAAGTCCATCTTCAACTTCTGAAAAGGTTTCAGAGATTTGAAAAAAGATCTAGATTAGTCAAGAAGAAATCTTCATGCGAAGTAGCATTTCCGAGAAGATCGATCAGATCGGAGCTTCGAGTGAACTTTTCATAGAGACCGGATACGTGTGCGGCTGCGAGCAACCAGCAAAGATCATCTTTACCACGTCTCTCAGCAGTGACGATCGTCGATCCGCACTCAGATATCGAGTTCTGAACTCAGATTAGAAGTAGATCTGATCTACTGCTCATATCCATGCATGCAGATTTTATTCTTTGTTCTTTTCAGATTTTATATGCAACATATCATGTTATAGATTCTAGAGTAGGTTGATTTGATGATTAGATCATATGTATATTAGGTTAATATGATTAATCTAGTTATCTTCTGCTGTGTTTATTTAAAATTTTAAATACATGCATGAAATCGCCTACGTTTTCCAATAGTGGTATCAAAGTCTAGATTCATTATGATATATTATATGTACATATTAGATCTGAAATTTAATTTAATTTAGAACTGATATGCGATATCTTAGATCTAAATTTAATTAATGATAGATCGTATAAACTGAAATAAAGTTGTCTTACTGTAGGGTTTACCCCTTAGAGTGAACAGATTGTCCTAGTTTATGCTGATCTTTGATAAAATCTGATTTTTTGTGTTGCATGTGATGTTTATGATCTGATTTAGATATGATCTAAGGTTGTGATCAGATCTGATGTATTTTAGATTAGATCCAAATTCAAGTATATATGATATGTGATTAGATTAGATGATCCGATTAGCAAGTATTTGGATTGGATTGATCGTCAGACCGTTCGATCATAGGAGCAAGAAGGGTTTAAAGGCCCTCTCTTCTCATTCGATAGGGTGCTCTTATGGCGTGTAGGAGTGCCATGTGATTAGATCCTATGAAGAAGAATGTGAAAGGAAGAACTTATTTTCTGCAAAATTCTAGATCTTAAAATCCTAGATTTGTTGTATGGGATACAAAGTTGTATGAAAAAGTGAAATATCTAATCTATATGATTAAAATTATTTTAATTATGAGAAAGTAAAATTTTGAATCATAAAAGATTTAAATATAATCTAAAAAGGTGTTTATGATTGATTTTATTTTAGCATTATGCAAGATTTTTCAGATCTGAAACTTTTTGAAACGTGCTCGCATAATTACTGAGCCAACTCAGTTTTGATCTGAGTTGATCCAATCTCCTTGTGTAGGCGGCTCAATATTGATTGAGTCGATCCAGTTTCAAAACAGAAAGTCTTTGCATAAAATTATTATAAATTATTTACAAAATAAAAATTAAAATTATTCAAAATTTAATCTAAACCATATTGATGCTAAAACTTAATTGAGAATTAAGTGTAGAATCGATTAGATCTAGAATTGTGATTTAAGATCTAATGATATTGTATAAACATGAGGGTATGGATTAGCTCAAATCAGATCCTCTTAATTGGATTAGACCTAAGGTTAGAATCAAAGAGTTAATGGACTAAATAGAGAAATTGATTAAATCTGATCAAATATTGAATTAGATTAAATAAGAATTTCTCTAGAACCAATACAATAGTTGTAGATGATCAAGTCCATGTCTTTGATTAAGAACAAATAGACCTTGATTGTGGCTCAGTAGTTGAATCCGAATCATTAGGCTGGTCAAATAGAAACTAATTAATCAATTGGTGTCTAAGATAAGTTTGGTATTTCGATTGGTGATTTTTAATTGGGAGCGGCTTACCTGACCATTTCGATAGTGTCTAAGGCAAGCTCAACAAATCCTCCCACCGATCTCACTTATCTGATCAATTTAGTGAATTATATTTTGATTAGATCGTTAAGTGATTCGAGTTAACCCATGTCATTAAGGTTGATCAGTGTGACTGATCTAGGTGCCATTTCAATCAGCATAATCCTAATCCGATTTAATGACTTGATGAAGTTAGTAGGAGGATTGTGATCTACTGATTGATCTATTCTTTTTCTCTTAATTCATAATTAAATCTTTAAATTATTATATCCATAAAATGAGCTGGTTATAGTGCTAACTAGATCATAGCCTCCCATTAAGGTGAATGGTAATGGATCCATTATTTCTGATTGATATTGCAGGCGCTATCTGTCTGGTATTTCTCTGAATGATGAAATTATCATTCATCATATGATGACTCTGCTGTACTATCTGATGAATGATTGGATTGACTGAGCCATACTCGGATCTAATTATTTTATTAGTT
>KE505010.1:456902-490586 GCA_000441515.1 Elaeis oleifera | reverse complement strand
CGTGACACAAACATCATTTGAACCCAAGTTTTGACCATAGACACTTCTGCTCACCTACTTTATTTCTGCAAAATGTCAACATAACCTGATCACCCTAGCTTTATTTGTTGGAAGCCAAAATTAGGCAAGTAGTTAAGGTTTCTTTCAAAACAGCCAATTTTGGCACCCTATTTTGGGACCCCAAAATGTGTGCAATTTCACTACCACATCATCCTCTTTGAAATTGACCCTTAGATCATCCTCAATCTAATATAGTAGCTAAGAAGAAGAATAATTTTGATGAACTTGATAAATGTCATGTTAATCAATTCTATTTTATTGTTGTGGGAGGCACTCTTATCTGCGTATTATATTAACAGGGTTCCTTTCAACGTGAAGAAAACTCTATTTGAGTTTTGGAAGAATAGGAATCCTAGATTAGAGTACATGTAAGTGTCGGGGTGCCTGGCTAAGGCAGCAATATATAAGCCTAAAAGAACAAAGATGGAGCTAACAAGTGAAGATGCATTATTCATAGGTTATGCCTCGAATAGCAACGTATGACAAACTTGGATGTTTCCCCTTTAGAAGTAGAATTCCAACCCATATTAGTTATGACCCTCTTCAATTCCTTCTAGTAATTCCTCTAGACCTTTAGAATTTGAACTTGAAATAGAATCTCGAAGAAGAGATCTAGGGTCCAAAGGAGCTTTGTGGAAGATCTTTTCAACTTTTTAGTTCAAGGGAAATATAATGGCTCAGGACCTCATCCAAAAAAGCTGGCTCGAAGGTGTTATTTGGATTTATTGGCCTTATATAAGTATCCAAGATCTTCCCAGTGCATAGTTGATATGGGACTATACACACTCCTACACAGGCTCTCACATACTCCCTCCGTTTAAATCTTGACATCCTTGCCAAGCCAAAGGCCCAAATCTAATTGATCTAATCATAAATATTGAGACCCACCAGTTACCCCCCCTGCTTACATGTAAGTGTGGGGAGATGAATTTCTTGGATTTTTCAGACTTAAAATGCGCAAGGAAGATGAAAAACAGCAAACTTCAAGATGATAATATTTCAGCTGAAGTTAAAATCTACATTTCAACTCCTTTAGATTGTCTTATCATACTCTTAGACTTATATGGCAAGGCATATACTCTATATAAACTGATTTATGGCTGATCATAATTCATCATAAAATTTTGACATTTTTTCCATAAAATGTAGAATGAAAGTAGCAGTATAGCTAATATTAATGTAAGGACAAAAGATTCAGAAAAAAGGAAGCACTTTTACCTGGTGGTTACTCGTGAGCGTTCCGTAATATTATGCCATGTATAATGTGACATGATGATGCCACAAAAGAAGATAGTGAGTATCCCACTAAGAGAAAAGAGCTGTCACGCAAATAAATATGTAACGTACAAGTAAAATGAAGGTTACATGATATGTATGTACATACATATGCATAAACTAAGGCCCACTTTGGAGATATTCTTCTAATTCTTAATAAAACATAAAGAAGAAATAAATAAGAGGTCATATTTTAGAGTTTTCTTATCTAGACATCAACTAGACACAAAATAATTAGCCAAAATGAGGCTAAGTTTAGCAAAATGGACTGTGGTCAATATAAAAATCATATATCAATGGTTTAAATAAAGAGACATCATATATTAATTCAAACAATCTCATTTTGTCACACATCACTCAAGACTCAAGTTTTGACCCCTTGAGAAACCACCAGATCATTTGTCTTTTGGTTTTTAAGTATTTTAAAATGTGGCCCATCATGATTGGTGCTGCAAATTCTCAATTTCAATAACCTAGCATACTACATATTTTCTGTTGATAGAATATCAGCTCAAATCCTAGCAGTTGGATTGTATATATGTCACTTTGTATACATGCATATATGCATAGAAGAATCTGTATATGGAGTTATTATTGTTCTAAGGTATGACTAAAATTGCTATGCCATGATGTGAAAATGCACAGCAAGCCTCCCAAATCACCAACAAATTTTGAATCATTTGAATTACCTGAAAACAAAACTAATGAAGGAAAAGTTCAAATGTTTACAGATTTCTTACCTATGCATCATTGTTATAAATAAATTTCAATAAAAAAACAATTTATCTGATCAATGATTAGAAATCATTCCAACCAATCCAACTATGATCCACATGCATTATCAATTTGGATGACAAAAGAACACATTTTGGCACCATGCCATAACCATGCAACTGTGCCTTGGAAGGAATCTTGCGCTCCCACATGCATGCAGTACAAACGCACGTACAGACATACATGATACATCCATTATTGTAAATGTGTACAAATATGTATATGTGTGTGTACCCCCCACAAACAGAGAAAGGGAGGGGAGAGAGGGAGAGAGGGGAGAGAGCAAGCGATCAAGAGAGAGAGAGAGAGAGAGATTATGCTCCTCTTAAGAGGAAAGGAATGTGCCATCCTCTTTATAATTTAGTATTATGAATGCCAAAAGAGTCTTCCTTTGACATGTATTAAATGCATTTAAAAGGGTATGCCATTTTGATGTTTAAATGACAGGAAGGAAAAACAAGAGGAGTATATCTAACTATCACACACATATGCATTTGTCTAAAAGAAAGAACTAAATAATAACTCATTATCTAATAGATGGGAAGACTAGGGTTTCAGTATTAGAAGAGGATGAATATCAAGGTGGATGTAACTAGCAAACAGAAAACTTCAAAAATGAGTTGTCAATAGAAAAGAATAACCCACATATACCTCTGCTAACATGTAAGACAAATAAGCCATAAGCAACATAATTGCAACTTCACGATTGGTAGAATGTCTGCAAAACATTATAATATGTTATTTTGAAGGAACACCCAAAGGTCCCAAATATTTAATGAATAAGATGGACCAATAATGAACTATGCTCCCCAGATCAGAACAAATTATTGATAACATTGAATGAAACATTATTCTATTCTTGTTTTTTAACATTACAAACAGAGATGAAAAGCTAGAAAAAAAAAAGTTGGTGTTCATACATTTTTCATGTGCTTTTGGATGATATTGGACCATGATCAGCAGAGACAAGTAATTTTATCAAATCATTATGAGTTCACCATTATGAGACAAGTAATTTCATAATTTTATCTAAGACCCAAGTTATAGATGCATGATTCAAAATATACTGCTTGTTAGTTATTACCATCCATAACACAAATTATTAATGTTATATATAACTTAACAGAATATGTTGTTAAGGAACCATATATCAGAATTCAGAATTTAAGCTATTTGGTATTATTTTCATTTAGTTCATAAGTTAAGTATGAATTCCATAATAATTATGCTCACCAATTTATTGGAATAGTGAACCACTTATTTGAAGTATGATGGCTAGTCATAATGTGAGCAGTTGGAAGAACTGAACTTAACTATTATTGATTAATTTATTAATTATTCCATAAACCACCATATTTGCACTGTTTTTTGATAAATTTATTTCTTTTAGGTAAATTCTCATACCAATCTTTATGCATTTGGCTACTTTCAAATGAAAAATATAACAACAACAAATTCTGGCCTAAGGCTAGGAAAGGACATACTTGTAAACTTAAATTTAGGTCGCTTCAAGTATCATTGCATTTACAGTTTCTGAAGTGAAAATCAAGGATGCCTTTTAAACCTTTAGTTCAGTACAGTCTATCAAGTATGAAATTTCAAAATGTAGATTGCATTTCAACATAATAATTCAAAAAAAAAAAAGAACGAAAGAAAACTCATATCATGTCTTATGATAAGTTCCATCACAACAAATTCAAGAAGTAAGAGCTATAGTACTTCATTTGACACAGTACCTGCAAAACAATTATTACAATCCTGAGATAAGTGACAAAACAATTCTTAAATTTAACCCTCATATGTTTATATAAAGAATGTTTTCTGTTAATAGCACTCATGTCTTAGCAGCATATATATGTCATAGGACAAAGTTTTAACAAAATAAGTCAAGTTGTTTGGCTAACCTCCCAAAATATAATTTTTTTATGATATAGGCACTTACAAGTCCCACCTGAAATGTTGCAAAAGAAATTAATATGAATCATTGGCACCATACAGATGTTAATAGAAGGAACCATACAGAAAGGAAGAACTGCTTTTCTGGCAACAATGAGTGTCAATATCCAAAAGAAATAAGTGTCTAAGGGGAGTTAGATGACATTATATAAGATGTAGAACATAAGAACTTGTGATGGAAATGTTATACATGAAACAGTGCAGAAAGATGATATTTATTTGATCATAAATTTCAACATTTTCATAACTGATTCAAAAAGCAATTGGCAGGTAAGGACCGAGATGACAAGAAATTTACTGAGCCACCTAATCTTGGTGCAGTTTGTGATGGCCTCAGGTGATTTGTTAATTGGCCTGATTAGCGTGTGATTCATGGAGTGATCACAGTCATTATTCTTAACAAAAAATTGATCTAGAAACTTACAGCTATACCAAGAGCAGTGCTAGTGGAGAAAAGGTAAGAAAGGTTCCGAGCAGTTTTAAGGCTGTCAAAGCATCAATATTGTTGAAGTTGAGTGACTGAACCGCATAAAAAAGAACAATAGAAGCAGCATCATTAACAACTCCCTCTCCAAAAACGAGACTATAAAGTAGGGGCGTTTCTTCTTGATTGAGAACCTTTGAATGAAAAAAGAAGAAAAGTCAACCATGGAAGTGTTCAGCATATGTAAGTTCTGAAAAACTGGTTGCTTCTGTAATAATAGACATACTTGTAATGTGCACACTGAATCTGTGGCTGAAAATATAGCCCCAATAGCTACAAATGATATGAATGAAGTGTTACAACAAAGAAAGAAAAAAAAAGAAAATTTATATCCAACTTGATAACATATTATAGCAACATACCTAGTTCGTCTTGAATCTTCAAGGATGTTATACCTATTTCCTTCAACAGAAAGAATGAACCTAATGGAACAAAAGTACCATTAACCTTCATAAAGGGTAAATAGGTCTACCTGAATCACAATTGAGGCATCTTACATTGACAAGAATAATTATGCATGACCAAAAGAAAAAAGGGTATCAGAATCTATAACATAAAGAATATCACAGGACTGTTGGAAAAGAATGCTGATTCAGATATTATATGGTCGATCCACATAACACCAACAAGCATATCTCTGTAGAAGAAACAAACTAACAAGAAAATGAACTAATCTCCTATCAATGTCCCATCCAATATCAAGGAATTATAGTATTTGCCATTGCTTCAAATCATTGTTATATTCTAGAGATCATAAACTATAATATGGAGTCAAGTTGTGTATACCACAACTGTATACATGTTATATATTCACTGCATACAGTTATTTGCCAATTGGGGAAATATCATAAACACACTGGTGGAGCCATGCAACTCATGAAGAGACCAATGTGTCATGCACTCTAATGGTCTCATCCACACTCATGTTTCACTATAATGCACAAGTCCTAAATACCGTATAACCTTAGCATTTATAATAGGTGAATGTGTAGTAACTAAACACCTATCTTCATTGTGTTAAGCTAATGACTTCAGATGACACATGTATATTCCCTAAAATATAACAATCATTTCATATTATTGCCTCAGGGCCTTCAACATCCACATGCATATAAAATTCTATATTGGTATTTTGAAAGCATTGGAACAATTCCATAAGGATGGATCTGGTTAATGAAGACCAACTGTCTTTCTTAATCCCTGAAGGACGGCGAGGAGGGGGGACAAGAGTCATTGTTGGCTTCGGATTCCTACTGAGAATAGAAATTGTATCACTAGTATGCTACACTGGATCTGCTTTGGGTTTGCAACAATTGAAGATGCTTTGCAACCCTGACCAGATTAGCAACCCAAAGGATCAAGTATCCATAATGATTACATGCCTTATCCATGAATCTGCATCATAAAATTGTCTTAGCCTATAAGCCTAAACAGGATGACACACAAACTATGCCTGCCACTCTTGTAAGAGATTAAGTCTAAATTTTATTGCTTTCATCCAAGGTTTTAAACCCCAAGGGTTAGAGGTGTCCCGGTATCTCCATGAAAGGGGACGCTCCGCTATTCCGTCTAGTCCCATCCCAACAGCTGTTCTAATAGATATCATCTATCTCTCTCCCCTTCTTTTTCTTTCTTTCTGTTTTTCTTTCTTTCTTCTTTCTTTTCTTTCCTTTCTTCTGCCTTCTTTTTTTTTCTTTCATTTTTCTTTCGTTTTTCTTATTTCTTCATTTCTTTTTCTTCTTCCTCCCCTTCTTTCTTTCATTTTTCTTCTTCTTCTTCTTCCTTTCAACTTCCCTTCTTCATCTTCCTTTTTCTTCCTTTTTCTTCTTCTCTCCCTACATGGATGGGTTTTAGAGTCCCTATCCCGTTAGGATCCCGTTTTCTCACAAGAAGGGGATGGAATGGCCAGGATGCCCCTTGTGCTGCTAGGATGCCCCTATTTAGGGTTGATCATGGCCGGAAACCTTCTAGCTAACCTTTTGGGTGAGGTCCTAAATGGTTGAAAATGATTTTAGAGTGGATCCAGCCCATG
Organism: Elaeis oleifera; assembly: GCA_000441515.1. Classification (NCBI taxonomy): domain Eukaryota; kingdom Viridiplantae; phylum Streptophyta; class Magnoliopsida; order Arecales; family Arecaceae; genus Elaeis; species Elaeis oleifera. The sequence continues at coordinate 484,005 of KE505010.1, read as the reverse complement.
GCTTGTATGGACTAAAGAACACATTACATATCTTTTTGAGGTTGACCACTGGCCGAGCATAGTATCTGTGATTGGATCTGACTAGATTTGATCCCTTAGCCTAGTGAGAATGCCAAGTCTTAAATGAGAGAAGTATGTGAGGATCCATACAGACGGTCTTATATTGACTATGTATTAGATAGATCTTAAGTACTTATATAAGACCAATCATGGTATTCTGTACCAGTCCGAACCAGTCGGTACACCTCGTATCGAACCATATCGACAAGGAGACAGCCTGGTTCAGATCGAAATTTTAGAAAATGGCCCGAACTGTACTGAACCGGTCGGTTCGGTATGGTTCAAGCTGGAACCTCCCGAAATCGGATAGTATGCTTTGGTTTGGCTCAGTTCAAGCCCGAACCGAGCCGTACCGGATGGGGGTGGGTGGGTCATGTGGGAGGGTAGGTGGGTAGGGGCTGTGGGGTAGGGAAATCCTTACCTTTCGAATGAAAGGCAGAGACTCAGAGTCACAGAGTTCTCTTCTCTGTGACTCCAACAACGAACGCAAAGCCAAGAGAAAACATCCCACACTCCGAAAATTTTTCACAATTTTTTAAGGAGTCAACATATTTCGATCGAAAGCAAAATAATCCACCATTCTCTCGCTAAATACTTTTTTCACCTTTTTTTGGTCGAAAATGGCAAGAAGTAGAAAAATAAGAGAAAATCATGCCAAAATTTGTAATTTGGTATGATTTCATTATATATTGTACATCTTTAGAATCTACACGATGACGTTAACATCATTAATTTTATTAATTATATTTTTAAATAAAATATATACTTTTGGAATAAAAATTCAAAAATAAAATTCAAAAAATTGTAAAATCAGAATATTATTTAGGACGATTCAAGCTACTTTTAGTATAAATTTTATGTTCGATTATAAAGATTTTGATGCATGATGTGCATAGGAGCTTAGGCTTAATTTCGAATAAATAAAAATAAATAGCATCTAATGCATGTTAATAGGCTTAGAAAATATATGTAGCACCCAAGATATGTTTCTACTTGGATCTAAACTCAAATATTTTTTTAAAATTTTAAATTTAAAATATTTTTTAATTACTTAAATAATAAAAAATATAATTAATTTAAAAAATATAAATTAGTAATATATTTTAGCTAATTTAGAAGTATTATTTGAAGCACATAACATATTTTTTTAAATTTATGAGATTTAAAATTATTACTAAAATTTAAAATATATATAAATAAAAATTATGAAAAATTAGAAGTACGAAATATATTAATCGGATATATTTTTTGAAGTTTAAAATTAAAAAAAAATTATAATGAAAATTATAATATTTTACATAATTATTATGAGGTGTTTTGTTAAACTTGCAGAAATAAGTAAGAAAAGAATACAGAGCATTGGTTAGGAGCATGATGAGATGCTCTCGGCTCAGCACCATTGAAAATGTAAATGGTGCAACACAGAATTCAGAGGAAGGATGACTAGATTGAAGTAGCATTTGGCTGGTGGTTATCTCGATGTGGCTGTATCGGAAATGCCCACAGAAGATCCGATAGCTGATGAAGAAGTACTTCATTGATTCTAAAAGAATGAAGAAGACAAAACAGAAGAGGATAGAGGTGGACCGTCGAGCCGTAAAGCCACCTTCCAATCATTCCAAAAAATTGAAGGTCTCCGCTCCAGATGACAAAGAGGCACAGATTGAGGCACCATTCAAACAAGTCTGGATGATTAGTATTGATTAGAGAAGATGGTCAGATATAGAGAACGATTTGGACCATCACACTATGAATCGGGGTTCAGCTCTACAATCGATAGAGAATCCAAGTTCAAAAGAATACCTCAGTCAGGGAGACCGTTAGTAGAGGCAGGCACATTATTTCATCTATGTTAGAGCTTTTGGCAGTAGGAGGTCCTCTAGAGATATTCCAGCAGGAGCCACCATTCATGATTTGGATCTACAGACTTTTTTCAATAAGGATTCAAAGCAATAAAGGATTAACAATATATTGAAGAATGATAAGAAGAAGGATATGTGATGAGCTATTAGATCATAATTTCATTTCAGTCACATTCTAGCGAATGTAGCAGGCAATACTTATTATCGGTCTGCCATTTCAGCTATACAGGCTATTGACTCGAGTATAGATCCCCCAGCACCTAGGGACATCTATAGTCAGCTTATTGATAGTAACAAGAGGAGCTGCAAAGATGAATTTCTTCTTATAAGAATAAATAGCTCACACACGGACTGACAGTGATGTGTGATGGTTGGACCGATCCTACCAGATGGAACATCATCAATTTCTTGACATATTGTGATGCAAAAATATTTTTCACAAGTCCATTGATACTTCAGATAAGGTGCACGATGCCGCGTGCATCCTTGGACTGATAGAGGAGATGATTGATTCAGTAGAATAATAGAATATCGTGCAGGTCATCACAGATAATGGGCCATAATATAAGGCTGCTAAAGAGTTGTTGATGGAGCGGCGACTGTATATTTACTGGATCCCATGTGCTACACATTGCATTGACCTCATGTTGATGGATATTGAAAAACTTCGTAGAATGTAGTAGGCAGTGGACTCAGCCCAGACTATTACTAGATTCATCTACAATCATACATGGATTCTATCATTGATGCAGACATATATTAAGAGATGATCTTGAGATCGAATATCACACGGTCTGCTACAAGCTACATAGTACTTAAAATCCTTCTAGAGAAGAAAGCAGCCTCACGTCAGATGTTTGTCAATGCCAAGTGACAGAAGAGCAGATATGCGAGGGTCAATCTGAGGAAAGTCATATGGAGAACTTGGTGACAAGCCAATTATTCTAGCAATGGGCTGATAAGATAGTAAAGACTATCAAACCATTATATGAGACGCTTTGCACCATGGATAACGAAAGATACTCCCAGATGGACTTCTTATATCACATGATGGTGAGAGCAAAGAAATAGATCAATGAGACAGATCCGAAATATGCTCAAGAATACATCAACATCATTGAGCACTATTGGGACTACCAGATGAGTAAGAATTTGCGTCTAGCCGATAAGCATGAATTCAAGAATTCTCTGAAAATTTTTCTTCTCTTGTACTTGTATAAGTCTACTTAATCATTTATAAACTTATTTACAGCTTACAATTTGAATCTGAAGTTTCTGTATACCATACCTAAGATAGATATAGATAACGAGCTTCTCACTGCTCTCCGTAATATGACATATAAGATGGTTTCCTATCCAAAAATTGCATCTATGTGTCTGCAAGATATATGTTAGGTTTACTAAGGTGTAAGCATTTAACTAAATTCAATATATAATCAATAATACATTTATTAATTTAACAAACATATTTTTTACAGATGAAACAGTTTAAAGAGGGACAAATAGCTTTGGAGTCTCATCGACTGGCGTAAGCAAAAGAAGATGAATCCAGATAAATTATATATCAATAACGAAAGACTTTGTTGACATTACATGCCTACTAATATTATGAAATCTGATATAATTTTGCTTAATATTTTGCAGCTGAATAGTGGATTCATTTTGGATAGTCCGTAGAAAATTTGAAAGGTATGGCTATCCGCATTCTTTCTCAGATGGTCTCCTCTAGTGGCTATAAGCATAATTGATCGACTTTCATCCTTATCCATAGCAACAAAAAATTGTCTGACACAAAAGCACATCAACGATCTGGTATATATTCACTATAATCTGAGGTTGAGGCTAAAATACATCCAGAAGGATGTACAGTTGAAGTACACAGTTTCGACGTTAGGTGATTATGCTGATGAGGATGACGATCCATTGATCGGATGGCTTATAGACCAGCAGCAAGAGCCAGAGCTTGATGAGCCGAGATCCCCTCAACGATCAGTCAGTGTGGTAGCCAGAGAGATTAAGGTGAATCTAGGATAATGGGCAGATACAAATATTCCATATAAGGTTTCAATTGATCAGCCACAACCTAAGGGGCCACAGGATAGTCATTCATCATGTGACTCCATATTCGAAACATCCTCCCAGATGTTTGAGCAAAAAATATTGAGACGAGGCTGATCATCTCAAGCAGGTAGAAGACATCTATCCTCCCAGACACAACAAAGTTAATCATAGAGGGGCACCAGGAGAGATCGAAAAGATAGAAAAAGAAGACAGTTGCAGCACTCTCAAGAGTGCAAGACTTAGCTGACTCAAATTCGGAGATTAGGGAGAGTGATGATAGTAGTCATGGATCTGATGATCAAGGAGGGACTGGAGGACACGAGACTATTGTTCATGAGACCCAACCGCAAGATGATATTCGATTCATCAATGAGTCCCAATTTATACATGCCACATAAAATAGAGATCATGGTGCATGAGCTGATAGAACCTGCGAGGATACGATTTCAGATAGACAACAGCCTCTTAGAGATCATCCAGCACACGATATAGCTACAAATGATCTTGCACATGGAGTAAGATCCATGGATGTATCTAGATCATCCTTGCATTATGGATCCTATCACTTGCAGGCAGCTTATGATCCATAAGGATATGGATATGGTGTATCTGAGATATCGTCTTTCAGTGGCTATTATTCTATGCAACTTGGAGTATCTTACGGATCGAATTTTGCTGCCAACATATTTAGATGGACCCTTCCATAGCCATACCATTATCCCGAGGATACCTGTCAGAGCCAGAGTTTGAGTGAGAGATCTGACGTGTCTTACAATCCAGAGAGGATACCTTATGGGATGAATATTCAGGACTATAATATTGCTTGATTAGAGAGATGGACTGATGTTTCTCTGGAATGTGTAGATGATCCAAATATCCACGAGCATCATAGACACTCAACGAGATATTTGATCAGTAGAAATCTTGAGATTAGTACATTATTCATTGTAGTTTATACTTTAGATACATTTAATGCAATATTTTAGACTTCTTTTATTTTATTCAGGATAATAAAATTGTTATATAATATAAATAAATATTAATTTGGATCTAAAGTAATTTAAAAATTAATAAAATAATTAATTGGAATCAAAACAGAATGAAAAATAAAAATAAAAAAATTGCACGTCGGTATGGAATGGGCATGCCACACCATACCAACACGGTACGGTATGGTATCCAGTACCGTATCGTACCGTACCATACCGATCAGAAACTGGTACCAATTTCTGAATCTTTGAGACCAATGAATCCAAATAATGCCTTTGCCTAGCCTATTTAGATGGGGTCCTACGTTGTCACAAATGGTACTGGTGTGGAAATAGCACATGGTCCATGAAGACTGGGGGACACCACAATATAGGGCCATTGGGTGCTAAACACGGTCAAGAACCTTTTGGCTAGCCTTTTAGGTGAGGTCCTAACTCATAATAGATAATGAGCATATCTAATTGCCAGCATTAATGTTTAGTAGTTATTAAAAGCAAGTGAACATGAATGATGTGCTATTCTGTTATATTGATTATCCTAAATTTCTTTCAATTATATTGGAAGGTGTAACATTTAATTTTAATCATTAGGTTAAGATCATGAATTATTAGGGTTTACTGTGCTAAGGAAGAACAAAGACTTGAATGGTGATGATGCATAGCATAATTTATTGGTGCATTCAGACTATCGAAGATAGTCTTGACTATGTTATAACCAGCAGACTTACAAGCAAGGACTTGCTAGGTTTATCCTGTAAGGAGTTAAATAGTAATGGAAACATTACAACCAAAGGAAATATAATGTGCCAACTATACTAATTTTAGAAATATGTAAAGCATCACAGTAAATGTCCAATGGCTGAAAATCCTCATGCAAACAGTTCTGTTATTATGGTAGTGATTGTAATAAAAAATTCAAAATATTTAAATGCTATAGAAAAAAAATGAGGAAAGTGCGCAATAGAGCTTAATTTGTACTTCTAATGATTTTCATAAAATGTTTAGTTTAAATTAAAAAAGAGATGTAATTTTAAATAAATCTCTTAGTCAGTATCTCCTAAGCAAAACATTTTAAATTAAAAAAGAGATGTAATTTTAAATAAATCTCTTAGTCAGTATCTCCTAAGCAAGCAAAAGCAAAAGAAAAGTCCAAGTCCTGCACAAGAAAAATAGTAATGTGTCAAGAATATAAAATTTGTCTTGATGTATGCACAGATAATAAATAATCATATCATACACATTCTTTTAAAGTGAGATAGACCAGTTGCTTCTTCTAATATACGTCAAAATTGGTGGAATCCTAGAAAACTGAAGCTGCCCCTGGTTCTTATATTCCATGAAAGAGATTTGTTGATACAAGATCGACTTGCTGCTTCTCTTAATATAACATGGATTAGTGGAATCCTAAAATTCAGATTTCTGTAATATTCTATTTCATCAAAGGGATCACACCAATAGATCATACCGCATGTGTGCACAGTATCATACATATAATATATATTGTGCCACCAAACCTCTATACCATTCATGCAATCATGCCTGCTCACAGCATTGTGTATCAGCTTCCATTGATTCATATCTAAGTAGGATACAGTGATACCAAGCTACGCAAAGCCATATGAGTTTACACCACACTTTCTTTCTTAAAACAATGCCTCATCATTTTGAACAACATCATTTCTATTTCAGACCATTTGAATCTAATCAGTCATTTTCTATTTATTTATTTTGAGAAATTGATGGCCTGATTTACAGATTGAACATGATACTACAGGGGGTGGGGTGGTGGTGGTGGTGGTGGTGTTGGTTGTGGAAGGGAACATTTCTTCTTCATCAAGCCAAAAGTTAGAATTAAAGGCAAAATATTATATGAGCTGCTATAGTTTATTTTGTGTAAATAAACTTTCCATGGTAACAACTGCATGCTACATCTACAATGTGTTGATGCGAAAGCATGCTAATATGCTTCCTTTTGGCTATTGTTATGAAAACAGAGACTATATTTGTTGTTGATCTGCAGACATGGTTGCGAAATACATGTTTGTATGATTACATGGACCTTCCCTCTTCTTAAATCCATCACCTAGTCTACTTTAATGTGATCAAGGTGACCATTTGACTAACCATCTTTCCTTTATCTTCTAGGTGTGACTATTTCTGCTATCCTGATGTACTGAGATAATTAAAGTTATTTAGCTTGCCAACAATCCAATGTTTCTTGAGTTAACAAGTATGCGTAGATTGATTGTTATCATGAGGCTTTCAAGGAGATTGAATCCTCGCAAGGAGGTGGTAAATACCATGTCCAAAATGACAAACTCCACTTGTCCAAATTCAAGCACAGATGTTGGACCTCGGCTGCCTTCATTTGCTAATCATGACTTTCTGGATGGGCATGGTAGGAAAACTTTTAGAACTATTCAATCAATTATGATGCATCAAAACTCAAATGAAATGCCCATGCACATGTCCAAAAATTTAAGATCTCACTTGGGTTCAATCTAGATCTATACTCAAGGTTCAGGCAAGCAAGCGACACTTGAGAGGAGAGGAGGAGAGGGATGAGGAGGGAAAGAGGTGATGATTTCATGGAACTGGAGGGTAAGGAGGAATACATGCAAATGGAGAGTAGGATGGAGAGAAGAGTGACTATGGAGGTGAGAGAAGGAGAGAAGGGGAGGATGAAATGAGCGGACAGGTTAATAAAGAGGGAGATGGAGACATCATAGAGGCAAAGGAGTTAGGAGGGAGACAAGAGAAGTGGAAGACTATAAAGAGGAGAGAAGAGAGAGGAAAGAGAGAATGATTGAGGCTGTGAGGTGAGGGTTTCTTTCTCTGCTTCCCCTTTAATATGTTGGCTCAAGTTGGATCTAGTTTCTTCAGGTTAAACATAAATTGAACTTATTAAAACTAAATAAAAAAAATCATGCAAAGAAAGTTGACAAACAATTACAAATCCTCATTCGTTCATGTAGTACTCTATTTTTCCAAGAGAGAGCAACTCCACTCCACCAACAACCACCCCAACACACACATCAAGGTTTCGATATTATATCAATTATCAGGAACGTAAATAGACAGGATCCAAAGTTTGTAAAGGTGTATACTACTTATAAATTATCATGTAATCTTATGTAAATAATGTAAATAATGCTTACCTGTTGAGATAACACAAAAAGATATTAGAGTACCAAACACTCCAAATAGCAAGATCGTTGAAAAGTTCCGAAAGAATTGCTTTTTCTTGACCTGGAAACTATTCGTAAATTTAAAAACCTCAGAAAGATATAAGGATTATTTGCTTGAGAAATAATGACACTCAGAATGCATTTGAAAGGAACAGCATTATGGTTGTGACTGTATGTAGTGAATAAAAAACTTGAACAAATATACCTTCTAAGAATAAATTGAGTTTCATTTTTTAAGATGGATCATTAACTAACTTGCCACATTAGCATTTCTATATCTAAGGTTACATTTAGACATAACATAAAGAAGCACTAACTTGGTTTCAAGGTTTACTATATCATAATGGCCGGTATCAAGCATACCATATGGTTCAGGGGCTAAATGTGGTATTGTACTAACATGCTACAGCTGCTGTCTCACCTATAGCAGCATATTGTGTATCAATACAAGGGTGTATTATATTCATCCGACTAGGAGCCTTGCTTGGCTTTGTAATCCTACTTAACTTTTGGATCCTGACTGAGAGTAAAGTCCTTGCCATGAAAATTCTGTTCACTCCCTCATTTGTAACTTCCAAACAAGTCTTCTTTGTTAACCCACAACTTTAGATGTAGATACAATATACACCAGCTGGGTTGACACTTTTCAATGTTATTTATAAATGACAAGAACATTTTCAATAGTTCTACACAAGGTTTCAAATCCTATGGGACAAAGGTGTCCCAATTTCTCCATGGAATGGGACACCCCATTGTCTCACCTCATCTCGATGGTAGTCCCAGTCAAGAGTCCCATGGGTACCCTCTGTCTCTCTCCTTCTTACCCTTCCTTCCATTTTCTTTCTTTGTTTCTTTCTTGTTCTTCTTTCTTTACTTTCTTCCTTCTTTCCTAACTTTTTCCTTTCCTTTCTTGCTTTTGTTTTTTTCTTTCTTTTCTTACTCTTTTCTATGCTTCTTTCTTTCTTTCTTCTTTTTCTTCTCTCTTCCTTGCTTCCTTCTTTCCTTCCTTTCGTTCTTTTTCTTGTCCCTTCCTTTCTTTCTTTCATTTTCTTCTTCCTTCCTTTCACTTTTCCTTTTCTTCATCTTTCTTTTGTTTGTTTGTTTCCCTTTTTCTTTTCTTTCTCATATGGATGAGTTTCGGAGTCTCAACCCTGTCCTTGTCTTATTTTCTCATAGAAATGGGATGGGATGACCAAGATGCCCCTCATCCCATTGGGACTTAAAACCTTGGTTCTACATTCCTTTAGTTTTTACTCTCTTGCATGACTATGATTTTTGGTCTAGCCAACAGAGCTGATTGTTGGCAACGTATGTGTTTAGAAACTAGTTCCTTTCGGTCCTCCATCACAGGACTAAATATTATTGCTAGCATACATCATAAGGTCAAATGTGGTTTCAAGCCTCATCACAAGGCTAATTGTAGCCATAGTTACAAGGACTAAGAGTTGGATTGCATAATTATTTTTTTTATAAGATTATTTAGTTGCAAAAGTCTTATATTATAATATAATTCTAATATTCTCATCTAGCATTTGCACTTCCATTCAAAAAGTTACCTAATTCAAATTATTTGATTACTCATAAGACAAACATGGAACTCTTATTTTGATTACAAATTATTATCTTGATGAACTCATAGGGCTATCTTTATCTATTTATTTTATGTGCTTGATCCAATTAGAGATGGTAAAGGTATCTTAACAGGCTGTTAGCTCATCATTTTATTTCTTGTTATCTTTTAGATGCCGAGGAGTAGCTTGGGTTTTAGGTTATGTGTTGTGCTAGAAGGCTTAAGAATAAAGTAGTGTTTCTCTTTATTAGACATTAGTTTATCAAATAAAATTCATGTTGTGTTATATCATCATTCTTGACAAACATTATTTATGAAATATGTTGTTGATGGATATTCCTTAGCTTGATCTTTTTTGATATTAATGTTGGTTGTTTGTGTTAAAACCAGGATTTTCTGTACCGTGCCGAACCAACCTGTACACCCCGTACCATACCAGACCGATGGAGAACTGGCACGGTTCGGTCGGTTCAATCGGTATACCGGTGGAGGGAGAGGGAAAGAGAGGAAAAGTGAGAAAGAGAGAGAGGAGGAGAGGGAGGGAAACCCTGGCGATCGAAGGCCGGCGGTGGCCCATTGCGGCCGTCGGAGGGCTTCCGCACTAGGTTATCGTTCAATAGGACTTTTACAAGAGCGAGAAAGAGAGAGAGAGCTCAGAGGGGGGAGCAACGTATCAGAGGTCGACGGAAGGGCCGTCGGTGTTTGTCTGGTAGCCATCGTGGCCACTGGATGGCAGAAATGGGTGCACGAAGCCACGACTGCGAAACGAGGGCGACAGCCCCTGTTCATCGTCCTTTCTAAAAACGAAGGTGAATAGTAAAATTGACGATCAGTTTGCCACCTTCACTTTGGATTTTTTTTAAAAAAGGCAACAGTGAAGTCGGCAATCGAATTTCTGGCTTCACGTTTTATGGCTTTTTTTTTAAAAAAGATCATGAAACAGGAGCGATGCCCTGTTCATGCCCGCGGCGCCGCGCGCATGGACTGCGCTATCCGACAGCCACGACGCCCAGCCGAAGGCCATCCGACGGTCCCTCTGATTCCCTCCGCTCCCTCCTTTCTTCTTCCTCCCTCTCTCTTTATTCTCTCCCTTTCTCTTTTTTCTTCGACCGGTTCGCTTCCATTTGCCTTCATCGGTTCATGTCGGTCCGGTATGGTACGGAACCGTATCATACTATACCACCGGCCGGCCGATACGGCCGCCGGTACCGATTTCGAAATCTTGGTTAAACAATTTGGTTCGGTTTAATAGATGCTCTAAATTTTTTTTCCACTACCAATTTTGTGACCTTAAAGGAATCTTTCTTAGAAGTTCCATTGCTAGACTTAAGAATTGCAGGCAAGATGTGTGGCCATCTGTCACATGCCCGGCTTGTGTTGTTAATTGGCACATGAAAAAGTGGTATCACAGTGGACCTAACACATGCCCATGTGTGACTAGAAGAAATTGCAACACTGGCTCTTTTAGGATTGACCACATGCCTATTGTCTTATTTGTGATTGAATTTTTGCAAAGGCACCAGGGCTTAAGAAAGGAAGTATGGAGGACCCATGTGAATGTGTGTCTAATTTCACATTGGTTGTGCATTGAATAGATCTTGAGTGCTTATGCATTGCCAAGGAACCCAAACAAAACTTTCTGGCTATCCCTTTTAGGTAAGGTTTTGAGTCATTACAGCCTTAGTTTCAGACTTCCTTCAGCAGAAATTGAAACTTTTAGTTTCAATTTATGAATTTTAGATGAAATTTTAAATCATGATATGCATTTTACTGACTTTATCCTATGATTTTCTTCTAGGAATTTGCATGTGCCTTGCCAAAAATTCACTTACCATGGGCTTTGACCTTGTCAATCCTAGAATCCATAGAATTCCCCATAACCATCTTCATCATGCCGTCTCCTCCTCTTAAAACTTTTTCTGTGGTAAAGCTCTTCTAGGCATCTGAAACATGTGCTAATAACCCTTCATCATCTTCTTCTCTTCCTTCTCTTCTCCCATCTTTTTTATCTACCTTCTTTCTATTCTAGTCCATGTCTACTTCAGTAGTACCATCAAGCACTTGCCAAAAGTGCATACTTTAAATGGCATGAGATCATATATATACTCCAATCATTGGTTCATTAGCTGTAGGTGCTAGGTCTTAATATACAGTTTCTTTAGCTTATAAAATGACTATTTTTCTTTCTAGAGCCATCACTGAAAAGAGACAAAGAACTTTTCCATTTGTAAGTTGCTTCAGATGATGTGGAAAAGCACATAGCTCTTAATATAGTTTGCCCAGAGACCCTTCTATTTGTTGTGGCATCACTTATTATAGTAGCAGAGCTCAAGATTGATGAAATCCAATGCCAACCTAGACTTAAGTGGAAGAGTCTGAAAAGAGCTACCGACTAGACCTGTCATTATCTTCCCTATGCGCGCATGCATGCGCGCACGCGCACACATAGAGAGACCAATGGCACTCCCGACCAGATTGCAGCTCAGTTAAGTTTCCAATGTTGCTACTTGAATTCTTCAAAAAGCTAGCGATGGTTTTTTGGTATCATCCAATATACTGATCATTTTACATACCCTCCTTGAACCAGTTTGCTTATGGGAAGAAGGCATCCTGCACATTGTGCAGTAATTGCTGCAACTAACACTCATGCTGCCTTTGAGCTAACTTCCATTCATAATCCAGCCATTGCTGCACCACAGCAACAGAGAAGGACTACCTACTTAGCAGTCATTCTCTCAAGCAACTTCTCAACAATCCTAATGATCCAGAATACGGTTGTCTTAACACTTAAAATGCAACATACACTTATGCTAGCATGAGAACAGAGATAACACTTTGTAGATGGACATGATTGGTGACTAACAAGCCTTTCTAGCAAAGCATACTCGATATCGCCATGGTGCAGTCGGTTAAGAGGCATAAGATCAAAGATGCATTCAACATCACTAAAACTGTTACATTTGAACTCCAAAATCAACAAGAACAAATATTAATGATTCCATCTAAGGCCACAAAATCTTTTCCAACCAGAGCAGGGCCACTTACCCGGCATTGAAGATGATGGGAGGGAGCAGGTAAATGAAGAAGAGCTCCTCATCGAACACGAGGATATGCGAGCTCTTCCATTTGCGGAGCACCAGCGTGACCAGACCAGCACACAAACCCTGCAAGAAAATGCTACCAAGTTTCAAAGATGAATCTTGAATGAAGAAAAGGATAAAGATGGTGCAAACCAGAAGAAGGAGGTGATGGACTCGTTGGCCCAGCGGTTCTCCTCCAAGAGGTGGCCGATCACGAGACAGACGCAGAGGAGGGTGATGAACACCGTGATGGAGACTACGGTGGAGGCAGCGGACATGGTGAAGTGGGAGTAAAGGATGGAGGAGAGGAGGGAGATGGCCATGGCTTCTGCCAGAGGCTGTTGTAGCTTGTGGTGGGGAGTGGGAGAGCAGGAGGTAGGATTATGGTGATGGGAATCGGTGCAGGTATTTCTTCATTGATGACTTGCAGTGAAGGTAGAGAGAGATGATTTCAGAGGGGAAAGAAGGGGAGAATGGTAGGTGGTTGGAGGTGAAGGTGAAGGTTTGTTCCTTCCTTGTCTTTGAACGTCCGCTGGCGGTACGCATATCCCAGACCAAATTTGGTTGTTTGTGCACAACCTGGGATACCTTCCGGAGCTACTGAGACCTGAGACAAATGCTTTTGAAAAAAAAAGGGCGTGATTTACTTACTGGTCCCTTCCTTGACCGCGCCATAACGATTGTTCCTCAATCGATGACAAAAGTTCCGGTGCATCTATCTCGTTTATCCTGAGACACGGTCTCTTGGCACGCTTTACTTTCGAAAAATATCAAACGTACCCTTATATGTGGTCCCCTACCGTACGTTCCCAATTCCGCAATTCACAGCCTCTTACGATTCCCATCGCAGTGGAAACACGCGCTTTCTTCCTCCGAGACCGGAATCACGACCTGTTTCTCCCATTCCTCAGGGATTGGCATGGCCTTAACCTACTTCGCGTACTTAAGTTATCTTCTTGGCGTCCGAAATCTCGTTTGGTTTAGATTATCTCCTTCACATCCTAATTCCTAAATTCCTTTCCATTAGATTATCTTCTTCGTGTAATTTATCTCCTTCACACCTGAAACTTCCCGTTAGGTTATCTCTTCCCTGCCTTAAACTTTTCTTTCCATATGTTTATCTCCTTCGTGTCCTAATTGTACGAACCTCTCCTCCATCGCAGCCTGCCTCCGTGGCCTTCCTCGTGAGAGGTGTAATGTCTCTTTGCTGGGCTGTAACTTCTCGGTCACTGGATTAGGACACAAAAAAAAAAAAAAATTAATGCATCAGTTTGAAATATTCGTGACGTTAGATATAAACAAGTATGTCCCAAATCTTTTAATCTCTTTCTATCTTTAATAATCACCTTCACTTTGTGAGAGAATGGGATGTTGCTCCAATGCAAGAGATGAAAATATATGAGCAGTGGCCGATGGCTTCCGAGAAGGCTATTAACATGCTCAACAACCCATGCCTCCCAACAAATCAATATAATATTTATATTTTACGTCAACACAACCCTTAAACAATTAAGAGACAAGTAAATAGAAACATACTTACCATTAGATCGATCGTACATTCATCCACATACCTGACGGAGCTTTTGTTGGTTATGTTCTTTCTACACACACTCTCTGCTGGATCAGAAATTTATCGATGAATGAAAAAAAACTGCAAGACCACGACCATATGATCCTAGACAATCCTAATCATCAAGTTATGAACATAATGCCTTAAGAACATAAGTGCATGGTTGGAAAGATGATAGTCACAAAAAGATAAAGAATCTATAATTTAGTGAAATCCTTTATGTCTTGCAACCCTAATTTTCAAAAAGACACTTCAATTTTTCTTTGCTACATCCTAGCAGCCTTTCTATGGTCACTATCAAAAAAAGGATGATAAGTTGAACTAAGCCCTCCCCTCCCCATGTAGCTTGGTCTCATCATGTCACGCCTCGAACTCAGCATCTAGTTTGGATACATGATAGCCGCACACTCTTTAGGACAAGCCTCAAACAATATACAAGGCCTAAAAAATTCATTACAACCTCAATATCCATAATGTCTAATTTTAATAATAATTAATAAAACTTGCAAATTAAAAATTCAATTCTTTCAATCATCTGATCGGTATCAATGACGCTCTATGTATTTATTCGCTCACCTGCGAACCTAAACCATAGCTAATCATGAGCATCCTGCAACTCTGAGAAGAAAGAAAATAGAGGATGGTGAGCTTTACAATCTAGTAAAAATTTTCACACATCCACACTAATATAATAATATAATTTAAAAATAGCAATAAGCATAAAGTATGAAATCTCATATCAAATATCCAAAATAATACAAATATCCATATAAACATGTGTCAAATATCTGTCTTATCAAAAGAGATGCATCACCATATGTCAACAAGTAAAACTTTTTATTTAGCATTAGTTTCATATTTTATCATCTATTTCTCTTATTACATATCCAATTTTCTTAACCTTCAACTTTTTGACTTTGGACTAACCAAGATCATGTGATGATCTTTATTCAGATCAAATTTTTAAGATTTTTTTGGATCAAATTTTCACGATCTTTCTCAAATCAAGTTTTTATGATCTTTTTCGAATCAAATTCTTTATAATCTTTCTTAGATCATATTCTCACACATTAGTCCATGAGGACTGTCTCAGGTATAAGCTTCTAACTAGTTGTTCTTTGATCTTTATCGAATCAAATTTTTACAATCTTTATCGGATCAAATTTTCACACATAAGCTTGGGGGCAATTCCACATGGCTAGGCTAGTCCAAACTATATTCTGTCCATCCGATTATTACATATTGATTTTTATTAAATCAATTTCAGCTTACAGTGTGATCAAGATAAGTATATCATATCTATATAATCATACCATTAATTATTGATACATATATATAGTTGACGCATAATATACTTATGCTGAAAATCATACGAAAATAATAGTATCTAAAATATAACAAATCCATAAACACAAATCCAACGATACAAAACCAATAACATAATTTCAATGATAAAATAGCATATATAATGGTGATTATGTACAGAAATTCTTACTCTACTGGTAATTAATTCAAATATAAAATTAATGAACTCTTCAATCTAGGAACTCGAAATCAAGGTATTTCGCTCGATACCTCCTTATACAAACAATTACAATTCTACATGATTAAGGTCAAACATAAAAATTATGTGTAGAAAATTATAGACAAACATTTAAACTTCATAAGTCTGGGACCTCTCCTAGCATCAGCCAATTGGTCTGGGTTATCTAGGTATTTGGTCTCTCCACTGATCCAAAAGACTTTTAGAGAGAGAAAATTCATGAAGAGAGAAGTTTAGAGAGAGAAAATTTTAGAGAACGAAAGTAGAGAGAAATCATAGAGAAAATATAGAGAGATAAGGTAAAGAAAGGAGAGAGGGAAGAGAGAGAGACTCTCCTTTTCTTTCTTTTCCCTTTTTTTCCTCCTTCTCTTTCTTCTTTCTTCTCATTTCTTCTTTTCTTTGTTTTCCATGGAAATAGGGGACGAAGGTCATAGGTCCCTATCAGCTCTCATGGCCAAAGCTTTCGACGGCCACAACCATGATGGTTCTGACGAGGGCAGCTCGACCCTCGGTAGCCAAAATGAGGCTGCAATCAGCAATGGCAGCCAGCCCGATGAGAGGAAAAAAGAAGAAATAGGGGAAGATCCATTTCAAAGCAAATTCGATGATCATAGCTAGCAAGGTCATCAAAGAATTAGGAAGAAGAAAAGGGAAGAGGTCTAGAGGCCATATCTTATCTTCAATGAGGTCTTTGGTCCTCCTTCCTGATGAAAACTCATGATGGCTCTCGGAGACACACGGTAGAAATCCTATGGATTTCGTCAGCAATTGATCGAGGGTGGAAGGTGATGCATAGGAGAGGAATTCGAGAGCCATTTATAGGTCGAGTTCTATTAGATGTATGTCCTAGAAGTCAATTAGATTGATACATATAATCTTTCTAAGGACATAATTTATAATTTTGACTTATGAATCAAATAAAATTAGATTGATTTTTCATTCATATTGTGTAGTGTATCTATGAATCATCCAATGAATTAATAAGAGTAATAACACATATTCTCAAGAATTAAAATTAAAATTTATGACATTATGATTAATTCATAAATTACTTTCGATTGTTGGATCATCACGAGGACGATGATTATTTCGAATAGATTAGTGTACAGATCACTTCTTTTTGGATAGATAGATTTTAAATCTATAATATGGAGATACTGGAGTGAGAGTGCAGGTGGTTGGTAGAGAATAAAGATACCGAGCATGACCAACATGAGTAGTCATTTAGATATCTACTTTTCGGTCAGTGACATACTCGATGATGTAGTAGTGTGAATAGTTTTTTGACCTGTGATGCTTCGGTTATTCACATTGAGGTTGTTGTAATTTGATTGTACTATAACTCGATCTTCAAGCTATACGAAATCTTAAGGTATATATTGGTTGCAGTAGATTCATTGTAGGAATAGAGTGTACGTCTAGATGGGATCTATCGATTTTAACAGATAAAAGAAGTCCTATGTGGATCATGATACTGAGTTCTAAAGTCTATGGCTATAGAAATGTGAATGATGGAAAAAAATTTTATAAGATTTTACAAAGAACTCAAATCAATTGAATCTAACATATGAGAAAGATGAGATTTGACGAGTTATCCATAACTTTCATCTCATCAGAACTCATAATAGAATAACTGAATCACACAATAACTGCAACTAGAGATTCATTTACTCAGTTATGCTGGGTTGCCACTACATACTGCTAAATATCACTAATGGATTGTGAAATTAATAAAATTATTTCAATGATCAATAATTTTCAATTGACTAAATCGAAAGTATTTTAATCTATTGAAAGGTGTTTTGATGATATTGGTGATAGAGATCATAATAGATCTTACTATCAGATAAAATTAAATCTATGGGATCACACACAAAGAAAATTGATCTAGGATTATACAATTGGGATTATGTAGTCCTGATTAGATTAAAGTTTATGAAGTCCTATTGAATTTAGGAATACCATACTAGCATATGGTTAAACCCAAATTCTCTTGTAACTTGAAATCCCTATCAGATGGAGATTGGATCAAGTCAAAGGCATTCATGATGGGGTGCCAAGAGTTGGGTTCCCATTTGAATTAAGTGTGGAGGAGATTAGGGTCATGCCTATTGGATGGTGGAGCCTAATCCACCCAATTATTGGATATAAACAAGCCCAAAAGAAGATAAAAAAGGAAGAAAACAGGCCTGCAGGAGGGCCTGGCCATCAGCAGGCCACAGCCCAGCCTGCAGGAATAGCACCAGGCCACAGCACGCGGCCCAGGCGTGCGTGCGACCCAGCGAGTAGATGGCCCAGTGTACGGGCACGCACGGGTCGGCCCAGGCGACGTGCGATGTACGCGTGGTCTACCACACCAGAAAGAGGAGCGCGATTCATGGGAGGCCGCGTGGACTAGGCACCCGATTCTCCTCCATTTTTCACAATCCACCATGGATCGTGAGCCATTTTCCTACGTTTCACATGCAGTTTAGCATGATCCGATAGTTGAAATCATTCAAGAGCTTGATCGGACATTCGAGAGACTATTCCAGATTTGATCAGGAGTGTTTGGGTGCATGGATGAGATGGATGCATGCGATCTAACGGCCAGTGGCGCTTGCGGCAAAGATCCAATGGTCTGGGGCTTGATTTGAGTTTTAATCAGAGTCTTAACTCCGATCTGAAGTAGATTTGGGCCTTTAAGAAGGCCTGTGGGCAGTAGTGTGCGGTAGAATGCAGACAACAGTAGTCGGGCTTTTCCAAGAGAGAAAAGAAAAAGAGAAGGGGAGAGAGAGGGCTTGGGTCCTTTCTTATGTGCTATTCTAGGGTACTTTCAGGTGCGAGGAGAATTTCTAGGGGAGATTTTTTTTTCCTGTTGGAGTTGTTTTGCATCCAAAAGAGAGAAAAAAATAGAGGTTCTTCTTTATTCTCATCTCTTGTAAATTTTTTGTGTTATTTATAGTGAAAATATTATTCTGTGCGGCCGTGGACGTAGGAGCAAGAGACTTCAAGCCACATAAAATCTCTTGTGTTTGTTTTGTGTTTATATATTTTTTAGATTTTCCATCCCTTCTCCTGGGACTACCTTAATCCATTGCGCATCGCTCCCTAACAACTGGTATTAGAGCACGAGGCTTGAGGAGAAGAGTGGGAGTGATGGCAGAAGATGAAGGAAAGATCAAGATCGACAAGTTCAATCGAAAAGACTTCGATTTTTGAAAGATACAGATTGAGGATTATTTGTATCAGAAGAGGCTTCATCTATCTCTTGGAGAAAAAAAATCTGAAGACATGTCACGAGCAAATTTGGATTTACTGGACCGCTAGGCTCTGGGAAGCATCCATTTGATGTTGGCCAGGAACATCGCATTCAATATCCTAGAGGAAAAGACGACGACTGATTAGATGAAGGCTCTGTCTAACATGTATGAGAAGCCTTCGGCCTCAAACAAGGTATACCTTATACATTGTCTATGTAATTTGAAGATGCTCGAAGGTGCGTCTATTACTGATCACATCAATAAATTCAATCTGATTATTAGTCAATTAAGCTCTGTTGATATTAGTTTTGAGGATAAAGTTCATGCTTTAATTTTACTATCTTCTTTGCTTGAGAGTTGGAGTGTTACTGTGACAGTAGTGAATAATTTTTGTGGCTCAAGCAAGCTAAAATTTGAAGAGGTCCGGAATCTGATTCTCAATGAAGATATCAGAAAGAAAGAATCTAAAGAAAATTTTGGCTCTGCCTTAGTCACTCAAGAAGGCAGAGAAAGGACTAGACAGTGCAATAAAGGTAATGGGATATGCAAGTCTAAATAGAGGAGCCAATCAAGACCAAAAGGTGATGGCTGTTGGCACTGCGGCAAAAAAGGGCACACTAGAAAAATTATTGAATAAGAAAGAATAAAGGATAGAATGAGAAATCCATCAATGCAGCAACAAAGACAACTGCTAATGCTCTGGTCCTCAGCATAGACAGTTCGATGGAGTCGTGGATCATAGACTCCAAAGCTTCATTTTATTCTACCTCACAAAAGGAGTGTATGCTGAATTACACCACCGAAGATTTCGGAAAGATCTATCTTACTGATGATGAGCCATTGAATATTGTGAGGAAAGGTAATGTGCACATAAAGATGCCGAATCAGACAGTATGGAAGCTCAAGAATGTCAGACATATCCCAAATTTGAAGAGAAATTTGATTTCAATTGGATAGTTGGATACTGAGGAGTACATTATGATTTTGTTGGTGGCTCTTGAAAGATCACCAAAGATATTATGATGGTAGCACGAGGAAGTAAGATGGATACCGTCTACATGACGAGTAATGTCAGAGATTTAGTGGCACTGGCACAGGCAGACTCAGAGTTGTGGCATTGCAGACTGGATCACATGAGCGAGAAAGAAATGCAAGTACCGTTGAAGAAGGGCAAGCTGATAGGTTTAAAGTCTCTTGATGTTAATCTCTGTGAGGATTATATTCTTGAGAAGCAGAAGAAGATCAGTTTCTTCAAGATTGATAGAACACCAAAGGCAAGAAAGTTGAAACTTGTACATATAGATGTGTGGGGTCCCTTTCTAGTAACATCCCTTGGAGGCTCACGATATTATGTGACATTCATCGATAATTTCATCAGAAAGGTATGGGTTTATTTTTGAAGAATAAATCTGATGTATTTTCTACTTTCAGAAATTGGAAGAGTTTGGTGGAGAATGAGTTTGGTGAGAAAATCAAGTACCTGAGATCAGATAATAGAGGTGAATATAACAACACCGAGTTCAAGGAGTTCTGCATAGCTAGTGGAATCAAGATGGAGAAGACTATCCCGAGCATGCCACAACAGAATGGGGTAGTTGAGCGTATGAAAAGAATCTTGAATGAGAGAGCCAGGAGCATGAGGATTCATGCTGGTTTGCCCAAAATGTTCTGGGCTGAAGCAGTTAGCACTTCTACTTACTTGTTAAATAGAAGTTCCTCAGTTCTTATTAATAACAAGCTACTAAAGGAAGAGTGGACAGAGAAATCGGTAAATTTATCTCACCTGAAGGTCTTTAGTTGTGTCTCTTATGTGATCATCAATGCTGAAAGGAGAGACAAGCTTGATGCAAATCATAAAAGTGCTTCTTTATTGAGTATAGCACTGATGAATTCGACTACAAGTTCTGGAATGAGCAGGATAGAAAATTCATCAGAAGCAAGGCCATGATCTTCAATGAAAGAAACTTCTACAAGGACAAAGATATTCCTGATAGTGCAGGACAGTTAGTTGAGGAGAAAGAATAGATCGAGTTGGAAGGTATCACAGAGGATGATAATGCAAAGAGAGCCAATAAAGATCCTGAAATAGAGCTAGAGAAACCTCAGCTAAAGAGATCCACAAGAATCTCAAGACCATTAGAAAGGTACTCACCTTCTTTTCATTATTTATTGTTGACAAATGACGATAAATCCGAATGCTATGAAAAAGCTATGGAGAGCAAAGATTCGATCAAGTGGAAGCTAGCAATGAAGGATCATGAGATGCAGTCCTTGAAGAAGAATCAAACTTGGGAGCTCAGCACATTATTGGAAGGAAAGAAGGCTCTACGAACAAGTGGGTTTACAAGATCCAAGAAGAGCATGATGGTAGCAAGAGGTACAAGACCAGATTAGTTGTTAAAGGCTTCTAATAGAAATAGGGTATCGATTACATTAAAATTTTTTCTCTTATTGTTAAGCTCTCTACTATTAAAGTGATTCTAAGTATACTAGCAGCTGAAAATTTATACTTAGAACAGTTATATATTACTACTACTTTCCTGTATGGTGAGATAGATGAGGACATATATACACAGTAGCCTGTTGGCTTTGTAGTCTCTGGTAAGGAAGACCTTGTGTGTAAGTTGAGAAAAGTTTGTATGGTTTGAAACAGGCCCCTAGATTATGGTATAAAAATTTGATAGATTCATAACTAACAATGATTTTGCAAGATATCAGGAGGATCATTGCTGTTATTACAGGATACTCGATGGCAATTTTATTATCTTATTTTGTATGTTGATGACATGCTGATAGCCGGATGGAACATGTGAGATTGAAAGATGAAAAAGAGAGATGTCAAGAGAGTTTGCAATGAAGGATATAGGTGCAGCAAAATAGATACTTGGGCTGAGAATTGAAAGAGACAGAGTGGCAGGCACACTGAAGCAGATTCAAAGAAGCTATATCGAAAAGATGCTGGACAGGTTCAATATGACAGATGCAAAGCCTGGGAAGACACCTTTGGTCAGTCATTTCAAGCTTTCAAAGAAGCAATCACCCAAGGATGATGATGAGCTAAAGAGAATGGCAAGAGTTCCTTATGCTTCAGTGGTTGGTAGCTTGATGTACGCGATGGTTTGCAAGAGATCCGATATTGCACATAAAGTAGGAGCTGTGAGCAGGTACATGGCTAATTCGGATGAGCAAATATTTGAGAAGCTGTCAAGTGGATCCTGAGATATTTGAAAGATACCAAGGATGTCTACTTATGCTATAGGAGAGGCAGTCAAACACTACAGAGATTCATGGATACAGACTTAGGTGGTAATGTCGATACTAGGAGTAGCATGACTGGATATATTTTACCATTGGCGAGACAGCAGTGAGCTGGGTTTCACAGTTGCAAAAGATCATGGCTCTTTCTACCACCGAGGCAGAGTATGTTGCTATCACAAAAGCCAGCAAGAAGATGATTTGGTTGTAAAATTTACTGAAAAGACCAAATAGAGAGCAGAGTCATAGTGTACTATTCAGTGATAGTCAGAGTGCTATTCATCATGTGAAGAATTTCATGTTCCATGCGAGAACAAAACATATACAGCTGAGATATCACTTCATCAAGATATTGCTTGAAGATGGAAGCTTGTCACTGGAGAAGATATAGGGCTCAAAGAATTTAGCAGATATGCTAACCAAGTAGTCACTGCAGAAAATTGGGACCGTGTATGGCCTCAACTGGCCTCCCAGGCTAGTTGAATGGAGGCATCGCATAAAATACTAATTTATGTTTTGAAAGTTTGTTTTCTTATTTCAAGTGGATGTACGTTTGGATATCTTAGTCTCCAAGTGAGAGAGTTGTTGGATGGTGGAGCCTAATCCACCCAATTACTAGATATAACAAGCCCAAAACAGAAAAAAAAAGATGAAACAGGCCTGCAGGAGGCCTGGCCATCAGCAGGCCACGGCCCAGCCTGCAGGAACAACACTAGGCCACAGTGCGCGGCCCAGGCACGCGCATGGCCCAGTGAGCAGATAACCCAGCGCGTAGGCATGCATGGGCCTACCTAGGCGATGCACGGTGTACGCGCAGTCTATCACACCAAGAAGAGGAGCACGGTTCATGGGAGGCCACGTGGACCAGGCGCCCGATTCTCCTCCGTTTCTCACAGTCCACCATGGATCATGAGTCATTTTCCTACGTTTCATATGTGGTTTAGCATGATCCGACGATTGAAATCATTCAGGGGCTTGATCGGATGGTCCAGAGACTATTCCAGGTTTGATCGGAGTGTTTGGGCACGTGGATGAGGCAGATGCATGCGATCTAACGGTCAGTGGTGCTTGCAGTGAAGATCCAATGGTCTAAGGCTTGATTTGAGTTTTAATTGGAGTCTTAACTCTGATCTGAAGCAGATTTGGGCCTTTAAGAAGGCTTGTGGGTAGTAGTGTTCGGTAGAACGCAGACAGTAGCAGTTGGGCTTTTCCAAGAGAGAAAGAAAAAGAGAGGAAGAGAGGAAGAGAAAAAGAGAGAGAGGGTTTGGGTCCTTTCTTGCTTGCTATTCTAAGATACTTCCAGATGTGAGGAAAATTTTTAGGAGGGATTTCTTCTTCCTGTTGGTGCTGTTTTACATCTAGAAGAGAAGAAAAAGAGAGGTTCTTCTTTGTTCTCATCTCTTGTAATTTTTTTGTGTTATTTATAGTGAAAATATTATTCTGTGTGGCTATGAATGTAAGAACAAGAGACTCTGAACCACGTAAAATTTTTTGTATTTTGTTTTGTGTTTGTATATTTTTTAGATTTTTCTTCCCTTCTCCTGGGACTACCGTAATCCATTGCACATCTCTCCCTAACAATGCCTATTTGGATTAGGTCCAAGGGGCACCAACATGCCCATTTGGATTAGGTCAAGGGGCGCCAAATGTTAGCGCCCCTATCTTGTGCGAGAAGATGAGGAGGAGGAGAGATGGGGCACAAACCTCATCTGATTTTGTGCATGAGAAAAGAGGGAGAAGCGGCTCAAATTGGTGAGCGTGCCAAGTTTGGCAGAAACCAAGAGTCCTTCTAGTTTAAGGTATTGAATAAGTCATAGTCTAAAATCTTTTAGGAGTCTTTTGGTTCTATGTAAATCCTTGAAGATGAGATCTCAAACCCTAACCTTGGAGAACCGAAAACCTTCTCCTCCTCTTCCTAGCCTTATGTCCCTCTTCTCTCTCTCTCCTTCATGCCCAAAAGTTGGGTGTCCTATCCATCTCCACACCCAAGGCTGGTTGGACATCTCACCTCCATACCAAGAGAGAAAGAAAACAAGAGGAGCGTCCTAGAACTTTTTCATGGATACCTGTAGAGGTCAGCCATGTGTGCGGTTATTCAAGGAGTCTGATATCCATGATCATCGAGCTGCGGTGAATTTCTACCCACGCTAAGGTGATGATTTGATCATCATATTTATTTTATAGATCTTGATCTTAAGGATATGAAAGATCTGGTTATTAAGATGTGATCTCAATGTTGCATGCTTGATCTGATGTTTTTTTTTCTGCTGTATAAATTTTGTTGATCTTACATGCATGCTTCCTAAAATTTTCTTCAACTAGTTCATGGGTTTTTGTCAGAGTCTGACGAGCCTTGGACTCCTTTTTGGGTGGAAAATGGAGAAGGAAGCAGTCGGGAGTCTACCTCCTTGCCTCACATGCCTAGCGCGTGAGAAAATTTTTTTTTTGGATGGACTATTACATTCTCCCTCCTTAAAATAATTTTATCCTCGAAAGTAGTATGTTGTAAACTCGAAACCTTAAGGGCACAAACTCTTATCTTATCCTAGAGCTCCTAAATAACCTTCTTGATTTAGAGAAGAATTTAAAATCCTTTACCATGACACATTCGCTACACCATCACACTTTGCTGCATACTCTAATTTAATCCATCGAATATCTTGGATTTGTTGAATAACTTCATAAATTTGTCGATCCTTCAAATTGTAGAGTGAGACATTAAACAGTCCATCAAAATTCAAACACTATGAATCACCTCTATCACATTCCGTAGTGATCATAACCCTAAGTTTCAATATTTTTTATGTCATGCTCTCACACTAAAATCCAATCCATCAATAGAACGGCATAAACCTTTCATTTATATGCAAGTTTCATACATAATCCTCTTGTAGGTTCGATGCTATAAAATATTCCTCATGTGATGTAATTCTTTTTAGGCCACATTTTAAATAAATTTCTTTTCGATAAGCCCAAAATTATAATAATCAAATGTTTGACTTCAAAATTAGAAAAATTATCACGATCTTCACCTATATCAAGTTTAGAATTTCAAAATCATCTAAATAACAATTGAACAAGTATATTCAACACCACATATCAATATATCCCACTTTATTCTAGAATCAATATCTCACATACTTAGGTCAAACTTTACTTATAGAAATTCAAGATATAACTCATCAGTTCTGTGATATACATCGTATGCCACTTATGCATAAATTTCATCATAATATCTACTAATCTGAAATCTAAACTTTAAATCTTTTTCACTCATTCTATCATATCCCTAGTGATCATATCCTTAAGTGCTGATATTATTGTTACATTCTTTTGATCATAACTCAAGATTTTGATATCGTTTATGTCACAGTCCTTAGTGATCTTAAACCTAAGCTCTGATACCACTCTGTCATGCTTCGAATTTAGTACTTGGTTCAGATACGTGATGATCATATACTGTTTAGAGTAAGCTTCAAAAAATATGCAAGGCCTAAAAAATTATTACAACCTCCATCCATAATGTCTAATTTCAATAACAATTAGTAAAACTTGCATAATTATAAATTTAATTTCTTCAATCATCCGATCGATATCAATGACATTCTATCTATTCATCCGCTTATCTGTAAACCCAAATCATAGTCAATCATGAGCATCCTACAACTTTAAGAAGAAAAGAGAAATGGAAGATGGTGAGCTTTACAGTCTATTAAGAATTTCTACATATCCACACTAGTATAATAATATAATTTTAAAATAACAATAAGTATAAAGCATGAAATCTCATATCAAATATCTATAATAATGCAAATATCCATATAAATATGTGTCAAATATCTGTCTTATCAAAAAGATGTATCACCACATGTCAACAAGTGAAATCTTTTATTCAGCATTAATTTTATGTTTTGTCATCTATTTTTTTATCACATATTCAATTTTGTTAACCTTCAATTTTTCAGCTTCGAACTAATCAAGATCATGCGACAATCTTTATTTGGACCAAATTTTCATGATCTTTTCAGATCAAATTTTCATGATCTTTATCAAATCAAATTTCTACACATAACCTTAGGGGCTGTTCCACATGATGAGGCTAGTCCAAACTATATCTTTCCATCCAATTATTACATGTTGATTTCATTAAATTAATTCCAGCTTATAGTATGATCAAGATAAGTATATCATATCTATATAATCATACCATCAATCATTGATACATATATATGGTCGATACATAATATACTTATACTAAAAATTATATAAAAAATAATAGTATCTTGAATATAATAAATCTATAAATACAAATCCAACGATACAAAACCAACAACATAATTTTAATGATAAAAATAGCATATATCATGGTGATTATATACAGAGATTCTTACTCTATCAGTAATTAATCTAAATACAGAACTTGATGAACTCTTCAATCTACAAACTCAAAATCAATGTATTTTGCTTGATGCCTCCTTATACAAATAATTGCATCACTACATGATTAGGGTCAAATATAAAATTATATATGAAAATTACGGATAAACATCTAAACATCATAAGTCTAGGGCCTCTCCTAGTGTCAACCAATTGATTTGGGTTATTCAAGTATCTGAACTCTTCACTGATCCAGAAGACTCTTAGAGAGAGAAATTTATAAGAGAGAAGTCTAGAGAGAGAAAT
>KE505010.1:435745-454059 GCA_000441515.1 Elaeis oleifera | reverse complement strand
ATATATATATATATATATATGTTGACTAGTTTGATTGTTGGAAATATGATATTTGATGTTTTGAAATTGAGCAAGATATGAAATACAAATTATTGAATGGAATGCAAACTTATTGATTGTATGAGAGGATTTAGACTAGCCATAATATGGATTGTAGGTCACGAGTTATATCGTGACATTTTGAATTACTAGTCATTAGCTAAATCATGACACCCTGATTTGTTATCATAGATCAAAGCACAAATATTCTGGTTTGTCACCATGAGCCGAAGTGTAGATATCTTAGTTTACCACTGTGAATTGGAGTAATATATCTTGGTTTACCACTACAGATTGAAATACGGATATTATAATTTACCACCATAGGCTGAAGCATAGTTCATGATTTGATAGTCACTGACTGAACCATGATCGTGGTTAGTTCAAATTGAAATATAACCATTGATCTGAAATATATTAACAAAATATAAATGCTAAGTCATAGAAACCTACTGATGATATTTATGATTGATTTATGATAATACATAATTTGTGACATATATTTATGTAACTATTGAGTTATATTGGATACATGATTTGAGATTTTATGATTTATGATTTTTTTTTATACTACTCATTCATTATTTTGAATTATATTATTATATTTGTGTAAGTGTGATGGAATTCTTACTGAATTGTAAAGTTCACACCTTCAATTTTTTTTTCTTTTAGAGTCGCAGGACGTGTAGCATTAGTCGAGTTGGACGTAAAGTTTGAGTACCAGATCTATTAATTTATTAATTAGTTTAATTTTTGATATTGATGAATATTTGAATAATTATAATGGAACAAGTTTATCTGACTATGATGAATCTATTAAGTTGACATATTTGTTCATTTATTAATTGAAATACATTCTAGTTTTGTTGGAGACTTTATATATTCTATAGGTCTTGCATGATCATCTCTAGGATGATGCTCTAAGGTTCATGCGGCCATATTATATGATCAAACTAGGTGATGATTTTAGGGAGTGACAATAACAAGTCAGCTTCTTAAGGTCACATCTCATGTTTGGCTAAGAAAATATCAATTTCAATATTTCCTATAATTTAATATTTTAAAAACTATTTACCAAAATTGGTGTACCAAATACTAAATTTAGAGTTTCTAAGTAAGCTGGCATTTGAAATTCTAGGATTGCTTGAAGGCTTTGCAAATAATAAAAATATTAAAAGGTCGGCGTGCTTTGTCTCTTTGTAGCATTGTCACAACAATGAGGATATTAAAAGATTAGATCTATTAAACTATTGTCTAAAATCATCACATGATATTTCCCCCTTTGGTCATGGTAATTTTTTTTTGAGAATACTTTTGATCATAAATTTCATGATATTAAATATTCATCTATGAAGCAACCATGCAAACAAGTGGGTTAATCTTGGCTTATTTTTATGAGACTAATAAAGAAGTTGAAATATCACTCTACGCTAAAAAAAAAAAGAATCTTCAAAAATAAGTTTTAACTTGATTGGATGTAGTCAAGCCTGTTCATGTCATACAAAATTAATTCAAATATCAAGTCTAACATATTAAACTTAGGTATCCATAAATTAACAAGGACAGATTTGAAGATAATTATAAACTCAGATTTAAATTAAGAAAGGCTCATGTTAAACCATGTTGGTCCTGGCTGAACCCACTTCCAACTAGGGTGGAAGTTTATGTCCCTACTTATCAATCTGATTCATTCAAATTTGGCCCAAAAAGGTACTAGCCAAAAAAATATGTTGATCTTATTTAACATATATATTAAACAGGTCATGTTCAGACAAGGATGGCAATTTATGATCTGATCCATTCATCCAATCCATAAACAATCTGCTTTAAGTAGGTCTGGGTTCAATATAAATAGGTCGATCTATCTAGATCTATTTATTATATGGAATGGATTTAGATTTAGACCTTTAACTCTTTTAACCCATTTTAACCCATTTAATAATTAGATCGGATTATAATATCTAATCTATTTAAACTGTTTAAAATATGTTTAACCTATTTAAAAGCATGTTTAATCTGTTCTTGTTCAATCCGATCCATTTAATATGTTTAATATATTTAATCTATTGAACATGACTTGCCCTGTTTAATAGATGGGTTATACAAGTCATGTCTGGTTTCTTATTTAATAAATAATTTGGATTTAGATTTGAGTATTTGACCTATTTAATAAATAAGTCAGATTTATTAGATAAATTTTTGACCTGATCGATCCAATTACCACCCTATATTTGGTTTAAAGTACTAATTTATTACCTATTCTAATTATTTAAAACTCATTTAATTTGTTTGACCCATTTGGCTTTCTTATCAAATAAGTTATATGGGTTCCAACGGAACGGGCCATTTGCTTCCAATGAAGTGGCTCGGATTTGAGTCACGACGGATATCGAGCTTCGATTAAATGTCAGGATTGCGAATGGAGCGTATCTTGATGGCCCGAACACGGCATCTGGAAGTGGTATTTGATTCATTGGCCCTCAGTGATACTAGAATGACGTACTCACCAATTGGATTCATCCATATGGTGGGGAGGAGGCCGCCTATATACCCAAACTCGATCTCGAATTGAACATTCTCCAGTGGGGCTGAGGCCCTATGGTCACGCCCAGAGGAGGTAGATGCACCAGGTCGCCCCTCTCCAACTCTCGTTTTCTTACCAAAAAAGAAGTTATATGGGCTATATTCTCTTTAATAGAAAGATCAAGTTTGATTAAGATTTTTTGATTCATTTAGTAAATGATAGATTTTGATCTGGTTTGTATCTGATCCAACCAAATTGCCATCCTAATTGCAGCACTAGCTTATGCAGTTTATAAACCACAAAGTCATGCAATGTAGAATTGAGACTCACAATTTGAATATCTGCATATGTTCTCGTGGTCCCCAAAGTTCATCATTTTTCATAGCCGCACTTCATAACTTTATGCTTTTACAATCAACAATGATGCCCCAAATATCCTACACCACTCAATGGTGGACATCAAGTGTTATTCTTCCTAAATTTCACAAATACTACTTTTTTAGGTTTCTGGTGGCATAAATTTCCCAACAACTTTGATTCAAACCACGTTGTGAGTGTGTCAGATACGTAAAATAATGGTCTCCCAAATATCTTGCACCACTTGCAAGCTGCACATTTTAAATGACGATCAAACCCTCAATAAATAAATAAATAAATAAATAAATAAACAAAAAATAAAAGAAAAAATGAAGTCCCTCCTAGGGCTTGTAGGAACATATTCCATTATATGTTTTGATGGCTCCAAAAGCTCATTATTTGGTGCCCATGCACTTCATAATAAACCCAAAATATCCTACATCATTTGTGGGAGGACATTGTCCCCTGCATCTTTGCCAAAGTAGCAGTAATATTCTATACGTAGTTGGAGGGACTCAGAGATATAGCCAATAGGATACCTTGAATAAGTTAATGCATGCCCAATGAAATCCACAAGAGACAGTATGGTCTGACGGAGGAAAGCCATGCAGACATCTTAGCATTCCAATTCATGATTGCTTGCAACCGAAAAATGATTTTGATATATTTGATTTTTTATGAAAAAATGACACATTCTAGAGTATCTTATATTTGGTTGAATATCTATTTCTAAAAAAGATGCATAATATGCCTATTATACGAGAAGATATTCGTTGTAATTGGTGATACCATATCAAATTTGTCAAAAGTCGGAAATTAATAGCTAGTGTGGGGCAACATTTACAGTAATCGGTGAAACACACGACACTCGATGAAATACAGACGTTTGTATTGGATTGTGACAAATTGGATGTGATATCATCGTTGCAACGAATATTTCTCTTATTGTACAAACATTTGCTCTTCAAAAAAATCTACAAACCCAAGAAGAGACGTTTAGAGGGAGAAGCTCTGATGATTGAGAGAGACTCTTCTGTCCTCACCAATAGCCACCCCACCTTCATTGACATATTCCAAGAGTAAGTTCTCCCCACCAACTATAATACAAATCCAAGATAGACAACCCTCACCCACCCCATCTCCCTACGCCCAAACCACCTTCTAGCCATTGTCCGCCTCATGCCATGCACTTCATCAAACCACCGTTGCCATCTGAAAATAGGCATGGACTACTGTATCTTCACACCATCCACAACAGAAACGTCAATCTCATACACAAAATATCCCAAATGCCTGGTGGTGGTGCCGGGCATCAGAAGTGAAAGTTAGCAAATTAGGATGGCAAAACCTAATACATTAGAGGGCTCGTATACTGAAGTACTCAGGTATGGTCACCCTCTTTCATCTTACTCTACTGCAGCGGTGGGAGAACCCTTTCCAACATATCTGGCAAACCAAACACCATTGCACCTACTCAACAAACCTACCAAAACCCACCATCCCTCCCAACCCTTTCATAAGAGGCTCTTGCTACCATGTGGAGACCTAGATCACCTCAAAGGATAGCTTGCCATAACCCCATCCGATGCTACAAATGCTATAAATTTGGTCACTCCGGTGATTGCAAGTTCGACCCTCCAACCTCCAACACAGCAAACCAAATTAGTACCTATATCCAACCAAACTGGACACCCCCCTCCACAAACCCCAAATCGGCTAACACACCTAAGGTCTTCCTACCCTTCATAGTTGAAATGACTGAAATATCCAACTACTTGATTCAAACGGCACATGTGGAATCTTTTGGAAGATTGATCAAAAAATAGATGATGTTCTTGCACCTTGGCACACAAAGCTCGTAGAATCAGATCTTAAACCACTCGATAACTCTCTTCGCATGAATTCTTCGTATCTTGCCGAAATAACCAAATAGTTCAAAACCTCATGGCAGAATGCCACATTAGAGGTGATGGTTTTAGCCTCATCACCAACCATTGGAACCAATTCTGAGGTGGTGTTCCTCATGATCTGAAGTTCAAGTTTATGCAACTCTAAAAATTTACCTTTAATCTGCTGGATGGTGGAACAGTGGCCACAATTATCTCGAGCTTTGGATCTCCTCATAGAGCGAGTCACTCAAGTCTTAGATGAGAGGATTTAACAGGATTCGACATTATATTTTTTGTAAAGCAATGGCAAAAAACATCAGAAACCATCTAGATAATGGTAGGACCATACACATATCAAGCTTCCATCTTGATTCACTTTGTCTTTGAGTAAGAGCCCAGATACGATGATTCCTCATTAGCATCTCACAATGATCATCATGATGGCAGAGAGGGAGAGAATTGGGGATTTTGGAATGGTCCAGCTAGAAGATCACCTTCTACTGGTTCTTGTTATCACCATCTCAACTAGAATGACAACAGCCTCTCCTTAGACCGATGCAACCGGGGCAGAGGTGGGTGAAGCCAAGTCCATTCAACCGAGTCTGATCCACCTACTTCGAAGCTCCACCTAGTTGCTCCTTTGGGTCCATCTCTTGCTCTGATATATCCTGGCCTAAAACCACACCCACTTATGCTCAGTCCACCCTCCCTTCTGGAGCCTTTGCTCACAACCATCATCCATTTTCTTAGCCTGAGTTTCTTAGCACCAAATTTGAACAACAATCCTAGCCAATGTCTACCTACCACTCTATTGCCACCTATCTATAAACCTCTTGCACCCAGTAATGAGATGGGACTCATGCAGTCTCAAAAAAAAAATATTTTCAGCATCTACTTGGATACTCAAGTCGTTCCAATTTACCAACTGTTTAAAAAAATCCATGCAGACCTAGAAAATAATCATTGCCTAACAAGGTTAGCTTCTCCAACAATTATCACCTGCATCTCCAGTCGACTCACGACCTCCAAGTAGGATACTAAACACCCTCTAGCTTCAAAGAAATGCCAGACTCAAACAAGAAACTCACAATCCTCAACTTAGATGAATCAAAATAGCTTCCATAGAATATCTTATTTCTAAATTCTCTCATAGCTGCAGAGATAAAATCCCTTGGCAAGCAATGTGGCCTTTTATTCACAGGTTCAAAGGATTAAATAGTAGCCAAACTCAAAGAAGCCAAACTTCTCCACTGTAGCATGCCCTCGCCTTCAGCATTAGCTCAGTCCCTACACCAATGCATCACCACTGCAGCCTTTTGGATGTTAGGATGCGGACAACAGACTTTTGGAGTTTAAGTTTCACGTGCAACCATCTAACCATGGGTCTCAATCAGGCTAGAGACCTAATTGGTTCTTTTCTCAAGCATGGTGTAATCCTTCTTTTGTATCACATACTACAATGGAATAGTATCTCAGTTACTCCATTGTTAGCTTCTAGATGTAAATATCTTTGCAATGTCACAAGGCAACATGGAAATATTATTCTGGAATGTTAAAGGGCTAGGGAAAAACAAAATGCAAGAGCAACTCATGAAATCATATCCCATTCGAGCAGTAAGATAGTACATCTTCAGAAAATGAAACTAGATTCAACTATTGCAGGGAATATCAAGTCATTTTATTGGTCAAAATTTGACAGTTGGTTCACCATGTATGCAAAGTGCTCCTCAGGTGGAATTCTTACTTCTTGGGACTCCCTTGAAATGAAAGAAAGTTTGTTCACCAAGGTAACTTCTCACTAAGTGTTTGCTTCTCTCTGACGGCATCAAACTCCTTAGCAAGTACACTGGTAACAAATGTTTATGGACCTGCAAATAAAAGCTTAAGAACTGAGTTCATCAAAAAACTCATGATAGTTTGACAAATTTGAAATAGTCAATGGATTCTTGTAGGAGATTTTAATCTCACGAGATTCTCCCATGAAAGAAAGGGCCATCTAAAGAGGTAACGGCATCTTGCCAATTCAATGCTCTCATAGATCATCTTCAACTTCTAGAAATCAAACTCTCTTAGTGAAGATATGCCTGATCAAATCATTGTGACGTACCAACCTTGGCGAAGTTAGACTACTGCCTAGTCTCAATGGATTGGTCAACTTATCAACCTCTTTCTATGCTCATACCCCTAAACAAAATCATGTCTGACCACCACGGACTGCTGCTAAAAGGAAGCATAAAACGGCAAGGAAAAACATCTTTCCTCTTTGAAAGTTTTTAGCTTACCACCCCAAGATTCTATTGTTGGTTACTAAACCTATTCATGAATAGTTATGTCCATTGAGAAGAATTCCATCCATTACTTTGGTCTCATAGGAAGTATGTGAAATGTCCATTGGATGTAAAGATGTATTTGATAGGATATTAGGATTTGTCTTTTAAAAGGATGCTAATTGTATCCTTTTAAAGAGATGTCAATTGTATCTATTAAATAATTACAAATATGCATGTATATGGGAGACCAAAATGATGAATTGAATATTGCTATTTCAACACTTTGTGCCCTTTCTCCTTTTTAATTTCTTCTTGTGTGTCTCTCTTTGAGGCTTGCTAAAAGGCCAACATTTTGGTATTAGAGCCAAGGTCAAAGGGGAGATTCTATCAAAAAAAATGGCCAACTATTCTTCCAATCTCAAATTCCAAAACTTTTAAAAGAGAATTGTAAGAATTGGTCTCTTCAAATAAAGACATTGTTTGAATCCCAAGATCTATGGAAGATCGTCAATGATGAGTATTGTGAATCCACATTACAAAAAAAAGTTAGCCGCTCTGCAAATCAAAAAATAAGTTAAGAGATGTAAGAAAGAAGCATAAGAAGACATTCTTCTTTCTTTATCAAGTGGTGGAGTCTTCCTTTAAGAAATTGCTGAAGCGGCATCGAACAAGGAAGCATGGGATATCCTTGTAACCCTCTTCAAAGGAGATGAGCATACAAAGTAGATTCGCTTACAGACATTACGAGCTAAGTTTGAAAGCATCCACATGAAGGAGTCCGAAAGTATTGTAGACTGTGTTTTTCGGATTTTAGTTATTATGAATCAAATGAAGAGAAATGATGAAATGCTTGAAGATATTCGAGTTGTGGAATAAAATTTTGCGCTCATTATCTCCAAAGTTTGAGTATATTATTGTTGCCATAAAGGAGTCAAAGAACATCGGATCCCTCTCTATCAACCAACTAATAGGATCCTTTCAAGTATATAAGCAAATGTTGCAAAAGAACCTAACATAGAGTCAATAGAGTAAGTTCTGGAGACAAAGTTAAAGCTAAATGAACAAAAGAGTAAAAACAAAAGAAGACAACAGCAACAAAAAAGAGGCAATGATCATAAATGCTATACTACTAGTGGAGGTTGCAAGTCTACAAAAAGAGGATACCATCATGACGAAAACTTTAATCAATGTGATACTTATAAGTCTAATATTTAGTGTTATGATTACAAAAGATATGGGCATTATAGCAGACAATGTTCGAATAAAAAGGTCTAAGAAAAAAATTAACTACATTGATAGCATTGTGGAAGGAGAGCTAACTCTCCTACTTATTTGTCAAGAAGATTGCAAAGATGCTTCAAACATATGTTTCTTTGATTCAAGCGCAACAAACCATATGTGTGGCAAAACGGAGCTATTCATGGAAATGATGTGCATGGAAATGTTAAGTTTGGCGACTCTTCTGAAGTTCTTGCGAACAAAAAGAAAAGATTATGATCCACCTATAGAATGGCTCACATGAGTATATCTCCAATGCATACTATATACCAGAATTAAAGACCAACATCCTTAGCATTGGACAATTGTTAGAAAAGGGTTACATCATCCACATGGACTCTACATTGACTTTAAGCAATAAGAATGAAAAGTTGATCGCCAAGGTTCAGATATAGAAGAATCGAATATTCCCATCAACATAAAACAAAGATCGAGAGATGCTTTCAAGCATATTTACAAGACAATACATGGCTTTAGCATTTGTGGTATGGGCACTTAAAATTTGATGGACTAAAATCTTTGTTTATTAATGGAATGGTAAAAAGGTCCCAAAATTAATGAACTATCCAAAGTAAATATGTAAAGGATATATAATTGGTAAACTGTCTCAGCTTTCTTTTAAAAATGGCAAGACATGGCATGCCTCAATATTTTTGGAGTTGGTATACACAGATATTTGTGAACCTATGCTAGAGTCATATGGAGGTAATAAATATTTCATTACATTCATAGATGACTACACTAGGAAACCATGGGTTTATTCCTTCAAGAAAAGTTTGCTGCATTTTCTATTTTCAAAGAATTTAAGGCTATGATAGAAAGGGAGAGTGGTCATAAATTGAAGGTATTAAGATCAGATAGAGATGGAGAATACACCTCAAATATTTTCAAAAATTATTGCAATGAAGAGAAAATTCACCAATAATTATTGCAGCATGCTCTCCCCAACAAAATGGCATCATAGAACGAAAAAACTGGACTATCTTGAATATAACAAGAAGTATATATATATGCTCAACAAGAAAGGACTGTCAAAGTTATTTGGTAGAATCGGTTGTGTGTGCAGCCAATTTATTAATAGAAGTCCAACCAAGTGTCTCAAGTATATGGCCCCACAAGAAGTATGGAGTGGACATAAATCAAGTGTCAGTCATCTTAAGATATTTGGATGAAGAGAAAAGAATAAGTTAGACGTTCGAGATGAGAAGAACATCTTCATCGGATATAGCGAGCAATCAAAAGCTTACAAACTCTATAATATAGTAATAGGAAGGATGGTGATTAGTCGAGATGTAATTTTGACAAGAATACTTCATGGAATTGGAGCACACAAGAAGAAGGATAAAGTAAAGACTCATGGATAAAGTTATTGAAGATAAGGAAACATACATATACCAAATAGTCAACTAGTTCATTCTCTAATTCATTCTGCATCTACTCCACCTTCACCATCTAGAAATTCATCTTCTTCACCATCAAGGACATCCGATCAAGTACAAGCATAAGTCCGATGAAAATGAAGAGTTTGGATGAAATCTATGAAGGGACAGAGGAAACTCATAGTGTCAATATATAGTATTTATTTTCCAACCTAGAGCCACTAACTATCACAAAAGTCTTGTAAAGTGAAACATAGAAAGCAGCCATAAATGAAAAAATTAAGACTATTATGAGAAACAAAATCTGTGAATTGACTACCTTACCTGAGGGCCACAATACTATTGGCATGAAGTGGATATATAAAATCAAGCAAACTTCGGTTGGCATAATTGTTAAGTATAAAGCAAAGTTTATTGCAAAAGGATACGAACAGAAGAAGAGATTTGACTATGATAAGGTACTTGCACTAGTCACTCATTTTGACACAATAGAGATAATTCTTTCTCTTACAGTATAACATAGTTAGAATACATATCAAATGGATGTCAAGTTAGCATTCTTAATTGTTATTTAGAAGAAGAAGCAAGCATATAGATACAAGGTATCATTTTATTTGGCAACAAGTTAAGGATAAAGTCATTAAGATGAATTCTACAAATCAGAAAATCAAATTGCAGATATCTTTACAAAGCCACTTTAACTTGAGAAATTTAAAAATTAAGAATAAAGCTCGGAGTAAGTTCTCTATGAATAAGTTTAAAAGGGAATACGTTGTCTACCGAACTATTTATGAATAGTCATATCCGTTGAGAAGAATTGCATCCATTATTTTGGTCTCATAGAAAATATCTGAAATGTCCATTAGATGTAAAGATTTGTTTGATGGGATGCATCTTTTAAAGGGATGCTAATTGTGCCCTTTTAAAGGGATGCTAATTATGTCTGTTAAACAACTATAAATATGCATGTGTATGGGGATCGGTGAATTGAAACATTGCTATTTCAATATTTTGTCCCTTTGCTTCTTTTAATTTTTCTTATGTGTAAGTTTCTCTTTGAGGCTTGCTAAAAGGCCAATATCTATAATCTCATTAAACAATGGTGGACCAAGGCTCTTCATTCAGATGATGCAGCAACAAATCTTGTCAGAAACTTAGCTTCCTCCGCTCAAAGATGAAAGCATGGTTATATACAACACAATGGCAACATAATAAGAAGGAAAGAGTAGATCAGAGAGGAACTAACAAAGCTAGAGTAGGAGGAGGAATAGAAGAACTTGGAAAATGATGACCTACA
Organism: Elaeis oleifera; assembly: GCA_000441515.1. Classification (NCBI taxonomy): domain Eukaryota; kingdom Viridiplantae; phylum Streptophyta; class Magnoliopsida; order Arecales; family Arecaceae; genus Elaeis; species Elaeis oleifera. The sequence goes on along the minus strand of KE505010.1, from coordinate 443,026 downwards.
ACTCAGAAAAGAACTCAAAAAATAACTTGAAGAAATTCTAAAGCAGGAAGAGCTACTCTAGAAACAACGATCGAGAGTAAACTGGCTACAACATGGAGACAACAATTCAAATTTTTTCATACAGTGGCAAGTGCATGAAGGTGAAAGAACAACATTGGAAGCATTGTCCACAACAGGACAAGCATCACTAATCCACACCTGATTCAAGATACTTTTAAATTTCTACAAGAACCTTTTGGACCAAGCCAGTGCTTTACCATTGAGACGGACTAGGATTCACTCTTCGACCAAAATAGAATAGACCTTTCATGCCTCGAAGATCCATTTACAGAGGATGAGATCAAATAAGCAGTATTTGGGCTGGCAAAGGATACGGCACCCGATCTTGATGGTTTTGCAAACAGCTTCTACCAAAATTTTTGGGAGCTACTAAAACCAGATCTCTACAACTTCTTCAAAGTTATTCACAATGGATCAATAGACATTTCAAGGCTCAATACTCTCACATAGCTCTCATCCCAAAGAAGCAAGACAACCTCTCTCCGTTAGAGATTACAAGCCAATTAGCCTTACTAATGGCATCATAAAAATTCTAACGAAGGTCTTGAGTTTCAGACTTGCCAGACATTGGATGCTCTCATCTCACAACCACAAACTGCATTCATAAATGGAAGGAATATCTGTGATAGTTATCTAATGGCTGCCAAAATTTTGAACCAATATAAGAAGAAGAAGCCCAGAGGTCTAATGTATAAGCCTGATTATGAGAAGGCTTTTGATAGCATTTACTAGAACTTCCTTATATCTCTTCTACAGACCCGAGGTTTCGGACAACGTTGGACTTCTTGGATCAAAAGCATCCTTCAATCAAGAATTGGTCATCTTAATTAATAGCGAGCCAACCAAATGGTTTCAAATACATAAAGGTCTCAAGCAAGGGGATCCTTCGTCCCTTCTTCTATTTATCATCGTAGTAGATATTCTAGCATGCATGATGGAGAAGGCATCCTCTAACGGATTAATTCAAGAAATTGGAACTGAGGACTTCATGACAAAGATCCAATGCTTACACTATGTGGATGACACCCTCTTCTTCTACAACGCCCCCAAATTCAGTGCTAACAATCTCAAATTCATTCTATGTAGCTTTGAGCTCCTAATAGGTATGAAAATTTTTTTGACAAAACCTCACTCATTGCAATGGGGCTACAAGAAGAACAAAGTAAATGATTTGCAGATCTGATGGGATGTCAACTAGCAAAACTCCCAATCAAATACCTAGGCTTCCCACTCCACTATTAAAAACTGAAAAAGTCTGATTGGCGGTTCTTGGAGGATAAGATTAAGAAAGAATTAGAGGTGGAAAGGTAAGTTATTATCATTGTCAGGAAGAATTACATTAGTTAATGTCTTGCTTGGTTCCACTCCTTCATATTGGATGTCCTCACTACTACTACCAATTGAGGTAATTCAAAGAATTGAGAGGAAAAGAAGAGATTTCTTATGGCGAGGGGATAAAAATTGCAAAAGGGGTCACTGCCTAGCCAACTGGTCAGCATGTGGAGGGCTTGGCATAATTAATTTATGTTTATTCAACAAATATATGCTAATGAAGCATTGGTGGAGGTACTCCAATGAACAATGGAGGAAGCTTATTTAGAATATCTGCTATAAAAAGTCCACTCCCAGTCTTACCTCCACATCAAACCACAGATGTTTTTTTAGCTATCTGGAGAAGTGTTGAAGCAGCAAAAGAATGGTTTTTCAAAGTATCACATTCTAACTGAGAAATGGGGAACATATAAGCTGTTTGCAATGATTCACGGATGATGAATAGCCTTCTAAAAACATGTTCCCAATGTTGCACTCGATCTCAGCAAAAAATGGAGTGATCATGGTAGATCTCCTTCCCATCATACAACACCAAAGCGACAACAATCTCATTTTGAACCAAAGAGGAGTTGACGAATCAAAACAAATATCAAGGGTCCTACAAAATAGATCCCTACAAGATGCACATATCGCCTAACATGGAATTGGAATACATTCAAAGGATTCTCAGTTAGAGACGGTTATAATTTTTCAGCCATGGAGGAATTGCTTCAGATTTTGCTAAGTTAATTGGCTTCTACCACTACAAGAAAAACAAAAAGTATTCAATTGGTTAGCCTTTCACAATAAAATCCTAACGAAAACAAACTTGAAGAAGAGAAATTGGTGTCACTCACTAGCATGCACACTGTGTGGAGAGGCAGATGAAAATGCAGATCACATATTCATCACCTATACTTATACTACAAGGATAATATGATAGCAAATCCAGCGACATTTGCCTATTACCGGTCAGGTCACTCATATTGACAAAGATGTGGTGCTCTTGGAGAACAAGGAAACATGCTGCAAAACTGAACAAATGGGATTATTTTCTCACAGTCTTGATGTGGTTGATCTGGAAGAAAAGAAACAATAGATCTTTCATATGGAAAGCAACCACCTCATAGAAGACTTTGAAGAGGGCAATCTTTCTTGTTGGAAGCTAGACAGCAATTTATAGGGAAAAGTTGAACTTAGACATCATAAAACTCTTTCAGGCTCTTAAGGATAAACTAGCGTATACTGAATTCAACAAAGAGTTCCTCAATGTCAGTGCCAATGAGCCGTAGCCACACTACCACTGGTAATTTGTAAATAATATCTTTGAATAACCATTGACCTTCAGACTCTCAGAGGTTTAGATACGTTGGGGAGAAATAATTTCTTCTAGCATGAGCCCCACCATCTACAAAGGGTTTGTCTACGGAGAGCACATTCGCATGTGCGAATGTGCTTTTCTACCATCAGATCATCTCTGACATTTGGATTTTGGTGGAATTCATGGGCGGCCTGACAGGGGGAAGTCCCATTTGCATATGCGAATGGGCTTTCCAAAGTCCGATCCATCCACAAAAGCCAACAAATAGCCGTACTATTTTAATATCATAGATACAATAAACCATGGATAGTTGCTTTCAACCTCTGCTTGCATCAAAAAAAACATGCTTTCACCCTATTCTATTTATGGCTTTAAGGATATTTTTAGATAAAAAAAATCTCTGTTTCCATGATATAGAAAATCTAAAATCATATTGCATGTAGATTTTTCATTTTTATGAATTATGAAAAATTAAGTTTATATAAATACCACATTTTAATCTCTCTTCTTTGAAAAATACTAACTAAATAAAAGAAGCTCCTTTATTTTCCATTGGCAATACTTTCTTTTACTCTTCCCATGAATCAAACGAGTCCGCTAAGCTACAATGCATACACAACATAAGGCCTATCACATACAGATGTCATCCTTTTAAATTAGCGTGACAAATGTATTTAATAATATCCAACTAATCTATGCTGTCATCATGTTTTCTATTAAAATAACTTTGGTCAACCACATTTTATGTTTGAAATGGAGATGCAGAGGACGGAGGGAGAGCCTTGTGGCCCTTATCCTAGTCCCCAATGCCTCTGCCAGCCCCAACGGCAATTTTCCTCCACCCAAGGCCGACCCTATCTGCTAAGCAAAAGCCACCACCTTTTTGTATTCAATGCTTGTACACGTCATTTGGCCCATTATAAACTGTTAGCCTCCTCACGTTTCCCTCCCTCCCGAAGATAGAACTTGACCCCTTTCATAACAGAAAGCCTTTCTGTTCCTCTCATCTTCTTCCTTCTTGTAGCCCCTTGCCACTTCTCCATACTTCCCTATCCTCTGGTAAGCATTCCGCCTCTCTCATTTTCATTTAACCTAGAATGCGTTACTTGGAGATTGACCACGATGAGTTCATGGCTTCATTGTTTCTTTTTTGTGATTGAATTCATGGCCTCATTGTTACCATGATACTTGTGATGCTTTATTTCCAAGTCTTGTTTTCATTTTTTAGTCATTTGATATATGTTTGGTGAATGTTGGAAGGGTGATTCATCCTTTCTCTTGTTCTCTATCTGAAAATAAGAACCAACTCCAACTTGTTACAAACTTTAAGGGTAGGTTGGATCCCATTTCAATGGGGCTACGCTGGGATTGTTGGCTACAAACTAGTGTGCTTTGTAAAAGTTCCGTGATTCTTGATTTAGTGGACACTACTTATTGAGCTGTTTGTTTTTTGATCGGGCTTCCGGTTTGGTAGACATTAAAAGTGGGTGTTGTATATATGAGTTCCATTTAGTCGTGGAATTAATGGAGAAGAAATGGTTTGTTGAGGAGATTAATAATTCTTTGATGAGTGTTTTTCTCTTTTCTTTAAAAAAGAAAAGGAAAAAGGAGGGAGAAAACTCACGCCCTTTTATGTGCTTGTTACGTTGCGGTAGTCCTTTAGAAAGAACTATCTCCTCTTTATTTTCATCTTTTTTTCCTCTTTTCTTATTTTTAGTGTATTCAGAAAAAAAAAAAGGGAATTTAGTGTATGTCTGATGCTTTGAAGCATATAAAGGAATTTATACGTCTCCAGTTATTTTTAGCTCCATTCTAAAGGAGTAGAAGATGCTAAGCATTAATGTTTTATCAGTGACCTGGTCAAAACCTAAAGCAGCAAACCTCATCCCATGAATATGGGTTTGATTTTGTGAATTAATGTGTGATACTTTTTGGAGTTTGAGAATATTTCATGATGGGTATGATGAATCTGAAAAAAGTAGTCCCTGTCATGAAATTAGTTAGGAAACACAAAACTGGTATGTGTATGCAGGGGATTTCATACTCATTCTTATACTTTGAGATAATAAAACTGCCATGCTTTCGTACTGGGGTCTTATCTTTTACTTAAATCTACTTTACATCATAGAGTTGGGGGAGGTAGCAGGAGAAGATGGCCCGTATGCTGGTTCCTTCAATGCAATGTCAAATGGGAATTACAAGCAACTCTATTCAAGCTCGGCCCATCGTCACCACAAAGTCATGGAATTCTCTTCTGTTAAATTCTCAAAGGCCTAAGACTAAGAAGAGCACCTCTACCTTCAAGGTGCTTGCTCTGAAGTCTGAAAACAATGGTACTGTGTCAAGGTTGGAGAACCTGCTTAACATGGACATCACCCCATTTACTGACAAAATTATCGCCGAGTACATCTGGTATGTAACAACAACATTTTTCCTTGCTCCTTCCAGTAGATTCAGATAATCATAAGAGAAAATTATGACCAGATTAAAAATGATGCTAACGCACTAGGAGAAGACATCATTTAGAAAAAAGAACTTAGTGAATAAATTGGTGTTCTTCTCTCTAGTATGTGTATCATGTTCTTTGCAATCCAATGCAACTAAAGCAAGAGACATGGTACCTTAGAGTAAAGATAAATATTGGCCTTGTATTTATATTGTTTTGAAATATGAATATAGTTTTATTTATTTATTCCTATGTTTAACTAGGATTGGAGGAACAGGCATTGACATCCGAAGCAAACCACGGGTATGTTTGTGAAATGGTATCCTGACTTGGCGTTTTCATTTATTTGGAGGAACCGAGGAAGGTTATAAAACATAGGGAATGTATTCGATCTCTTTTGTTGCTAACGACTATTATTCATCTTATATAAATTTCAGACAATTCCCAGGCCTGTGGAACACCCATCAGAGCTACCAAAGTGGAATTATGATGGATCAAGCACTGGGCAAGCTCCTGGAGAAGATAGTGAAGTCATTTTATAGTGAGACAGATTTACAGATGTCTTATAGCTCTTTATTAAGTTCTTCAAGATGAGGCTCTCCATTTTTCCCCATCCTAAGCTACTACTTGTGCTTGCAGCCCCAAGGTATTTTTAGAGATCCATTTCGAGGAGGCAACAACATCTTGGTTAGTTCCTGAAAGTTATACATGATATCTATACAAAATGGAGATCAAAATGAGCGTCATCTATAATTTCAAACAAGAAACTCTTTCAAACATCAAGTTTCTATACTAGCTTGTGAATAATGTCATAAATCTTCTGAAGGTAATATGTGATTGTTATACACCAAGTGGAGCACCCATTCCTACCAATAAACGTTACAGAGCTGCTCAGATCTTCAGTGAGAAAAAGGTCATTGATGAAGTCCCTTGGTAAGTTTCACCCATTGAAAATTTATACACATGGATATGTATAAGGATTCACATATGTTCATGTCAACAATTATATGTTTTGCATTTCATGTGGTCATTCACCTTCTCAACAACTTTTTTTTCCAAAAAAAATGTGTTTGATGCATAAATACTTTAATATGACTTTCACTAAATAAAATGCTCACAGGTATGGGATAGAGCAAGAGTATACCTTACTCCAACCAAATGTGAAGTGGCCTCTAGGCTGGCCTGTGGGAGGATATCCAGGTCCCCAGGTAATCCTGTTTTTCTCTCTTCAGACATATTTGCTAGTTGTCACAACTCAAGCTTGTCTGAGAGGTTCAAACTAGAGGCTGATGACCAAAGAGAACTAGATAAGCAGTGGAGAAAAGAATATAGAAAGGGTTGCCTTAATCCTTAATAGAAGATATAAAACAGGAACTAAAGAAGTGGTATTTGGAGAGAACTACAATCGGTGGGATATGTTTTGTTTGTTATATTATAGTTATTGCTGCAGGCCTTTAACTCTAATTGGTAATCTTTCTTAAGAATTATGATTGGTTCAATATATGTTGCATGATACGTATTTGACCGTATTTGAAAGCACAGTAGATATTGGGCTATTTTCTTTGAGAAATAGCAAACGGAAGCTCTAATGTCACAACTTCACTGAAAAGAACCAGAAATAAATTCATGATTCATAATCATATCATCTTTCAATTATTTCAGGGCCCCTACTACTGTGCGGCTGGGGCAGACAAGTCATTCGGGCGTGACATATCAGATGCTCATTATAAAGCTTGCTTATATGCCGGAATCAACATCAGTGGTACTAATGGGGAGGTTATGCCTGGCCAGGTACTACTGTATGCTCTTCTTTTTTTGCATTCATGGATGCCTTCTCCTGTGCTTTTTTCCCCTTTCACTCTGTTTTCCTCCTTTTCCTTTATTATAACACCTCTTTTAGGTTATAACAATTTCTTATAAAAATATGTCCATAAAGTCCATAAACTTTGTCTAAACATCATTTGACATATGATATATGCATTTGTGTTATAAGTCTCTATTTCTGCATATGAATTTAGTGCACAGATTCAATCATATCACATATGCTTGTGTGCACTTAAATAGGTATAGATTGTTAGAGAGAATAAGGATCTGAAGTTAATGCTAGTCTGCTCTCTCTCTCTCTCTCTCTCTCTCTCTCTCT
>KE505010.1:419669-435725 GCA_000441515.1 Elaeis oleifera | reverse complement strand
CTCGTCTCTCTCTCTCTCTCTCTCTCTCTCTCTCTCTCTCTATCTCTCTATCTATCTGTTTTTTTAATGGACCTTTTCAATAATCTTGCCATTCTGACCACTTTAAATCATTTTTCCAGTGGGAGTATCAAGTTGGACCAAGTGTGGGGATCGAATCAGGAGACCATATATGGTGTTCTAGATACATTCTAGAGGTAATTGCTGTGATGTATTTTTAACCATACAGGCGAGCGAGTAAAAGAATAAAGCTGAATGATTTCTGATGGTTAACTTTTCAATAACTAATACACTCCATGGTCAATAAAGAGAGGAAAAAAGTAGTAGTGAAGCAGATTTAGATGTTTGTTCCTTGTAAACATAAAATAATTCATAGAATTTAATGTATTTCTCAGTGTTTTATCTCTATGAAATCTCATGTCCAACAACCAATAATGTATAGGAACCTGGAAAAAAATTAAAATAATGGTAGTCATTTGCAAATCTATTCATGATAAAACTTGGAAGCCTCAAAATCAACCCTTCCTCTGATCAACTTGTGGTCCTATGACTAAAATCAGGAAGATAATGACAGATGGTTATCTATCTCAAATCTCCCTCAAAATCAAACTTCCTCCAATCAATTGCATTCTTTCAAACCTGAAAGAAGAATATTTCAAACTTAAGCAAGTTTTTTCATATATTTTAATGTGTCTACTGGATAGAATAACTTCAAATATAAATTCCGGAGCATATCTGACATTCTTAGTGATCAAGACCCAGTGGACCAACTACCCAGTCTTTCCCAAGAAAATAAGCTTTTCTAAAAAGGTGGGCTTCAGCACTCCTTTTCTTAAAAAAATGGTTTTTATGGTGATTCCTTTTTCCAGATGTTGTCCCCACATCCTTGCAGTCCTAGCAACCAAACTTGGTAAATATGTACATTGTTGGCCTGAGGGAAGGGATTAAAGTTTGTTGGTTGTATTGACAGGCACAGAATCCCTCTCTTGGTTAATGCTCTTATTATTTAGCTTCAAATTTACTAATATATAATCACATATCATCCAGAAAGACATGCCATTGTTATTGTTGGTGCATGACATCACTTCTTTGACAGTCTGCAACTCATCAGATAAAACCAACACAAATTGAATCCTGAGATAGCCAGCTGACTAGATTCTTGATAATTTCTGATCTTACATCTGGCCCTGCCTATGCCAAATTGCTAATTTCATCATCTGGCACAGGTTTCAAATTTCAATGACTTAAGTCATTGAGTTTGTCATTTATAAGACAGATTCTTTTGCCTTTCTTCTGTGAAGCCCTCCAAAGTTCGCACACACTCTGCACCATTGCTAAAAGGAAATTCAGTTTCTTCTCTTCCATATGATGATAGTTGGCGCATGTTTTGTTTGAATATTTTAGATCTTGTGCTTTTAGTATATCATACCTAAAAAGTTTTGGAATGTCATTTCTAGAATATTTTAGCTTTCATTAATCCAACAGCTTCTGCATGGATACTATAGCTCTAGGAATAATCCTCTGACCAATTCCACTTACTAGGAAACTGCTGCCTTAGTGTTGGTACTCTAGGAATAACATAGACCCCAATAACAGAGATTTCCCTGTTTCTAGACCAGTGCCCCTCAAATCACTCCTGTCAGTTGATTCACAGATGTGAATTTGAAGGATTCTAGTCATTTTGCTCTCCAGAAATCTGTAAAACAGCTTGTTGGATCCTTGAGATATTATCTGATGTTTCAATATATGGGTTCCAATAATGCTAATTAATAGAGGTACTGCTATATGAGTACAAAATCTAAAAGGCTCTTCTAGTTGGTGAAACAGAAGTATAGAATCCTGAGAGGCTGAGACACACTTGAGTATCTTGCAATATGCAAATTAGTATTTATGAGTAAAATATCTAAAATTCCAAAAGGATAGATTAGATTTGTTTTCTATAAGTCCAGAACATAATTTGTTCAAATATTGTAATATATGAATAAGAGCATAATGTACAATATGTCTTATATACAATTTATTGTGGGTCAATAATTATATTTTGTTCACCTTTCAGAGAATCACTGAACAAGCAGGCGTGGTGCTCTCCCTTGATCCAAAACCAATAGAGGTATTTGCACTGCCATTTATATACAATACATGTGCTTAAGGCATTTATAGAACTGTGAAATTTTAAATTAGAAAATAATCTGTGACTTTATCTGGCTAGGGTGACTGGAATGGTGCAGGATGTCATACCAATTTCAGGTACTACTGTTATGATGTCAATTATTTTCTTCATATAACATGTTTTAAGTCATGGAACTTTTTATGCAACCATGATCTTAATGTGTTTCAAATAAAGATAGTTGAGCTGAATTATGCTTTGGAAAATGGGCATATTTTATCTAATTCACAATAAATGTCAGCATGCTTGCTTGTATACGTGTGTTTTTTATTAGAGCAAAAGGGAAAGATAATATAATAATATGTTTTATCTAAATAACACTAATAAATTTCACAGAGAAATAAAAGAGAAATACTAGTTGATAAAATACAATACAAAAACAAAGATTTCAAAAATCAAGTACTATTCTCTTATTTAATAAGTTTGAATGTGGAAAGTTTAGCAGGCTTTGGATTTCCTCAACTTCAAGATTTCTAAATAATGTCTCAAACAATAAAAACCTTTCTTCTCTTCAATTAATTAATGGCATAGTCCTAATCAAGAAAGGTTTTCCAACATGTAATAGCACTACAGCAGAGTCCAATAATGCGTTGGTCTTCATGGAAAAAAGACTTTTACATCTTTTATGATCAATTTTTGTGAGAAATTTTCTTAGTGACAGACAGAGAAACCTGCATACATGTTAGTCCTTATCAGATTTATATGAGTTGTTTAAATTGTTTACATGAAGTTTACAAACGACATCAAATTTATGCACTGTCTGTGCAGCACTAAGAGTATGCGAGAAGATGGTGGTTATGAAGTAATAAAGAAGGCAGTTCTCAACCTCTCTCTCCGGCACAAGGAACACATTAGTGCATATGGGGAAGGAAATGAGCGGAGGTTGACAGGGAAGCATGAGACAGCCAACATAAACACCTTCTCTTGGGTAAGCATTGGTAAAATTACTACTTTGTCGTATACTTCTAAATTCCCGATGTCTTAGTGAATTTATTATTATTATGCATGTCCCTCTTACCAACAGGGTGTGGCCAATCGTGGCTGCTCTATTCGTGTCGGACGTGAAACTGAGAGACGAGGCAAAGGTGTGTTTCTGTCTAAATCTTTGCACAAGTACTCAAAGCAGCTGCTATTGATGCAAATCTAGCTGTTGCTGCAACATAGAAATTCTGAATGTGGTTGCAATGGTGACATCTTAGTCCACCGTTTCTGTATTTGTTTAGGCTACTTGGAAGATCGTCGACCAGCTTCAAACATGGACCCATATGTGGTGACCTCTATGCTGGCAGAAACAACAATTCTGTGGGAGCCAACTCTTGAATCTGAGGCTCTAGCTGCTAAGAAGTTGCAGTTACAGGTTTGAAGCCTGAAAGTGGTTTGGAGGGGGAATGAAGCAAAATTATCCGTCCATCCACAGTTGATACCACCTCTATTGATGTTCTCTGACATCTTTATAGTCTCATTTTTCTTTCCTTCATTTGGTTGGTTCAGTAATTTTTTAATAATTTGGCCTTCTCTTTTCTTTTTGAATTTCAAGACAGAATATAAATTGTCAGCAAGTTCTATAGTGCCAATTGGAGAATTTCTTCCGATGTTCCTTTTGTCCCTGTGGTGGTTACAAGAATCCAGATATTACTGAGATCAAGGCCTAGTTTTCTTGCTATTTTATACAATATATTGTGTGGCAATGGGCCAAGATTTGTTGGCTTTGGCTGCAAACGGTAGTAGTGTGAGTGTACCTGACTTTCTATGGTTCACTATGGTAGAATGTGAATGTCTAGCTCATTGCCACAGATTAGTTAGACCATAAGATGGCTAAATACACCAACCTCAACAACATCTTTTCAGTGAGATCTGGGACCTCCCAAGGACTCTCTCTCTAAAATTTTGCTCCTAAGACAATAAGGTCTGAAATAACTTTAATTCATGGAGGAAGCCGGAAGGTGAAATCTGACATAAAACATCCCTCTAGGGAGATGCATTTGTAAACACTCGAGTGATATCTAATTTCATGTTGAATTCATGGATAGATATATTTAAATATAACATCATGGCTCTTCGCAACAATCTTTGTTGTTTATAGATTAGCTTGCAGGCACGGGATCCTAAAAAGAAATACTTCCTTTGCATAGAAGAAAGGAAAGGAGATACCTCCTATAACAGCAATGGATGTTATCCTTTCCCTTGCACTAAAGGCAGAACAATTTGTTAAGCTGCAGCCATTAACTTATGCCTCTCACTTTATGGCATGCCTATATATATGCATTTAGGCTTTGCCAAGCTATTCACAAGTAGTTAGTTCTCTACAAGATTCAGGTTACTCTTACCTCTTTCTATCATGGCCGCCCAGGGGCAAAGCCTTTTGCTTCCTTCCTCCTCTTCCTCAACCTCATAATGTACATCATTGTCGCGGTGATTGCTGGTTGGGTCGTTAACTATGGCATCGATGAGACTCCAAATGCAGGTAAATTGAGTAGCCTGGAAGAATATGCTGTCTTGAATCTAATTGAAGGAGTGTCGGTCCTGCAAAATTTAACGATCATGCAATTAACAATGTTCAATGTTTCATGTGCATTTGGCAGTGTCGAGCTTGTCGCTACCAGCTCGACTTTTCCAATTTACTATCCAATTGGAAACCTGGCCACCGGATTCTTTGTCATCTTCTCGCTCATCGCTGGAGTTGTAGGCATTGCCACTTCACTCACTGGCTTGCGAGATGTCCTCATGGGGAATTCGGCCAGCTTATTGTCAGCTGCAGCTTCTTCTATCATTAGTTGGGGTCTCACACTTCTAGCCATGGGGTAATAACCTTATGCTTCTAATAAAATGAAACTTCTCATTCTAACACTTATGGTTATAAGAATGGCTAAACATACAAAGTTAAAGTTTCGCGTCATTGACGTTGTCAAATGAGAGAGCCATTCTTTAGCAACCCGTGTTTGGTTTCACGCCTGATTCAATTGGGGCTTGCTCGATTAATATTTTTGCTTACCTTTCATGTTTCAGTTTGGGAAAGTCATTAACAAATTCATCTATAGATGGTGCTATTCTCGAGTTTTTGTTTGGAATTTTTTTGTACTATTTAAAGAGCCCATATTTTGAATTTGTTTTCAAAATCAATATCGATTTAAGAGATGAATTTTGTTAACCACAATGCATTCTGATTCTGGCCATCAAATTGATTTTACTGATTGAGATTATAGCTTCCAGTGTAGACATATCTTAGCAGGGACTCATCCCCTTGCTTCCCTAACAAGTGGTTCTCAACAGCTAAGCTTGAACTCAAAGTTAATCAAGCCAAGCCAGAGATCGGAAGTTTGGCTTGCATCAGAATCAAACTTCAAGATGGAGCATGGCTTAGCATTTACATTCAAAGAATAATTGATTTAAATCTTCATCATTTAAACCATCAAAGCTAGAATATCCACCGAGAGAATCAATTATGATGATCCATGCAAATGTGTATTAGTTTATATCGGCTTTGCATGATAGATCTTGGATAGTTACGTAGAGTCAAAAATCTAAAAAATTATTTCTCTAACCTTTTCAACTAAGTTCCAAAGTTGTGATAAATAATATTAGAGCAGACCTGATTCATGCCCATATAGATTAGAGGACACTTTAGTATGGGACCATGAGGATTGGCTAATAGTATTTATGATTGAATTTGTAATATTTATAAATAGATTTATATATCAAACTCTTAGTCTGGAGATCGGATATCAAGGCTTAAACAGAGAGAGTATATAACGACCCATATAGGAGTGGTAGTTCTACATCGACTATACATTGGATAGATCTTGAACATTTATATAGGACTAAAAATTCAAATAATATTTCTAACTAACCATGTTAGCTGTGGGTTTTTTTGATTTAATTGAGGTACTGGGTTGTTGCATCAATTATTATGTCTTTCACCAAAACTTATTCTTTTCCTGATCAGGTTGGCTTGCAAAGAGATCAGCATAAGTTGGAGGCCTCCAAACTTGGTAAGATCTTGCCAACTCAACTAAAAGTAGCATTGGTTTAACCAGCCCCATGATCAACTTGTCTTCCAAAGAAGAAGCCATTATTTCTAATATTTAACATGTACATTACCATTTGTGCAGAGAACACTGGAGGCATTGACCATCATCCTGAGCGGCACTCAGCTGCTGTGCACAGGGGCCATTAATGCTGGTGCAATAGCCACCGCCAATGAACCCTACGTCACCGGACGAGTCTGAGATCATGGAAATCACTCCTCCTATGTTATCTAAACCTCCATATTCCCTATGTTTAAATTTTTACAACTATCTTCTTCCATCAGTTTCATGTTCCTCATTTTATGTAAGTATTGGAGGTAAACACTAATGGAATTTACAAAGACAGGTCTGCTACATGTACCATGGAACTCCATAGAACACAAATTGCAGTTTAATCAATGGCTTGTAGATAAAATAAGTTGAGAAAAACTATGATTCTAAAGTTACGTCGGTTATCAGAAATTCAATGTATCAACACTGTTTCTCAGGATACAAGTTCTGACTCGAGGAATCTCAAACTCACTCGTAGGAACCTTTGCTAGGATTCAAGGATTATAAATAGGCTTTTCCACATGATACAAATTCATAATATAGATGTATAGAGAAGCAATATCTACATAAATTTGTAATTATCCTTCAACATCTAATCAAATTTGTCATGAGTAAATCGATCAAGAATGGGACAGATTGATCTCGATCAGCTTATGAAAATGGCATATAATGTTGCTTTCAGCTTTCTCTCTCCAAGTATCAGTGTAGAATGTTATTGCTTCCCCAGTTCTTCCTGATCTTCCATATCGACCAAATGATAGATTGACAGTTGTAGGTTTAGTAGCTAAACAATAAATGGAACACGGGATAATGATAACTGTTATGCATCGAACCCAGCAATTATATCGGTCATGTGGCATGACCGCATAATCCTAGAAGAAGCTCTAGAGGTCATGCAAAACCTACGAAATCATAAAATCTTCAATAATACCAGAATCATCAAATCAAACATTAACCAAATAAATCCATTATTACCAAGTAATAAAGTTTACAAAATCAAATACCTAGTTGATATCCGAAAATCAACTAACTAACAATAATAGTTTCCAATGCTCGAAACTCCATGCCCATCCTGATAAAAAATAATCAAATGAGCAATATAAATAAAAACATAAACTATGAAATATCATAATATAACTATATGAAATGGAGAGGCCTATTTCAGATAGACTTCTAAGATATTACAGGATGAATATTAACCATCAATGTAATAAATAATCAAATAGAACTGTAAACATAGAGTTTTGCAAATAGATCTGAAGGTAGCTTAAAGCTGCAAAACTGTAAAAACCAAGAAGTTCTGAAATGTATACATTGAAAATGACATTTCAATAAAATTGGAACCTGCTATGCAAACAAAGCAATGTTATCAATCTTTTGTTAGGCTTGGAATAGGACATCCAAATTGGGGAAATATCGATGGAGAAGCAACAAACATGTGGTTTGATGGCTGTTGATCCCACAAAAGGAGCACGAGAAGAAAGATAAGAAAGAAGAGATTGGAGGAAGATCCTATTGCAATTCTAAGAGGAGAGAAAGATTCAAAGGAAACCTTTCTTTCGTGGGAAGGAAAGGAATAATTAGATACTCACTATAAGAAATCTAATTTTTTACGACGAAATTTTTTCATTGCTAAAGATAAAATTTTTGTAGCTAAAACTGTTAGCGATGAAAATTTTCGTTGCTAAAAATTTATAGAGAAAGCTTCGTAGCAAAAAGTTTTAGCGACGAAAAATTTTATTTCGTTACCAAAAGTAGTCAGCTGCATGATGGAAAAGTTCGCAGCATTAGCGACGAAAAATTTTTATCGCAAAAGCTTAAACATTCGTCATTAAAATTGCGACGAAAAATATTTTCATCATCAAAAATGAATATTACTCATTTAAAATTTATTATTATTATTTTTTAATTTAACGATGAAAAATAGAATTTCATTACAAAATTTAGTGACGAAAAAATTTTATCGCTAAATTAGCGATGAAAAAGAATTTCGTCGCTAACTTAGTGACAAAAAAAATTCATCGCTAATTTAGCAATGAAATATGAAATTTCATCACTAATTTAGCAATAAAAAAATTTATCATAATTTTTGCAATGAAATAAAAAATATTGTCACAAGTTTTTACGATGAAAAAAATTTCATCACAATTTTTGCGATGAAAAAAAAATTTCATTGCTAAAAGAAAATAAAAAAAAAATAAATTTATGATGAAAAAAATTATTTTTAGCGACGAAAATTCTTTTCATTGCAATTTTAGCGACAAAATAAAAAATTATATCACAATATGTAGTGAAAATTTGAATATTTTAGGATCGTCAAAATTTTTTTAATATTTTTCGATGAAATTAATATTTCATCGCTAAATTAATATGAATGAAATAAATATTTTATTTTTTAACATTAAAAGCACCTATTTAAATATAAATTTTTATCAAATTAATATATTTTATATAAAAATATATGAACACAATAAAAATATTCAAATAGCAATAAGTTTCATAGCCATCATTGTCATATACAAAAATATGAATTCATACACCATTTAAAATAAAAAAACTACAAACTATGTATCATCAGAGTCATTGGCCTCGTTCCCTCCTCCAGATATCGATCCCTCGTCCGATGTGTGTTATGATGGCGGTGCAGAGGCGGCATCATGCGGCTATAGAGGTGCTAACTCGGAGGCATCGATATCTAGCCATCCCACCATCGCAGCCACTATCCTCTTGAGCATTTGTCTACGATTCATCCAATAAGTAATTTGATCCTGCATCATGCTCATCGATGTCCTAACTACCTCTGACATCGAGGCATCATCATACCGGTCGGACGATGAACTGTGAGATTTTTTTGATCGCATGCTATGTCCAAATCCTAGCTGCTGCCCGAGGACGGCATCCAGGATCGCATCATCTGTCATCGAACAAATAGGCTGCGATTCAGTATCGCTGTCAGATCCAACCTCCCTCGTCACCTGCTCTCTTAATTATAACATTTTTTCCTTCACAATAGATCATATAACACATAAATTTATTTTAAAATCTTTAAAAGCATTCAAAATGTAGTACCATACTTACATGATGCTGCCTCACCTCCTCGATCACAAACTTGCCACTCTTATTCTGATAGAATTAACCATAGACGTCGACCCCGGATAGTCCCTATTCAAATAAAAAAAAGAAGAAAAAGATATCAAAGTAATTTAAATATTCAATAAGAACTTACAGAGTGCAATTGCAAATGTAGTTACGTATGATCCTCTTCATTCTTTGTGCAAAAGAGGTACTTTCTTGCATGTGAATAGAATCAATCTTACTCCTATTCACCTTATTCGCCTCCGATTGTCGCTAAAAACTACATACAATTATAACCAATAAAGGACATAACAATATCAAAATAACTTAAAACATTAAATATATCTGAAATTCCTCACTCCCAAAATACTCGCATAACCACCGCCAATCGTCACTAGATCCAGCCTAATTTCTATAAGGTTGGGTTACAGGGTCAATTCCCTTCGTCTGTAGCTCATTGCAATATTTATGAGGCCTACATCGCCGATCTTTGTATCTATTTGTAGCCATTTTGAGAATATATGCCGTCACTTATTCGTTGGTGCAATCCTCGAAGTTAATATTATCCTACACATATGAACATTCATCATAACAAGAAGCAAAGATATAAAATTATTCATGTAATAAAGAATTATTCATATAACAAAAATAATATGAATCATGTAATGATTTGCAAAACATTCGAAGTTAATTCTTACCTTGATGTGAGAGATTAGGGCATCACGGTATCGAGGGGCTACATGCTTGAAACTTTCGACGGTCCATGAAAAATGATTCCACATATACAGACTGATCTCATTTGTGACTATACTAGCCTCTGTGCCAACCGGATGATTCCAAAATATTTATACTTTTGGCTTTTCATTGTGCGTATAAACGTATTTCTCCAAAATGAGGCTCCTACTAGGACCACGCACTGCGCGTCACTACTATGTTCTTACATATAAAAATTCGTGAAATGAACATATATCATCTATCAATGGATGTATATAATAAAAAATATACATAGTTTATAAATTGATAGAGATGTACCTACAGGGAGATGATGCTGTGGTGCCATGACCTCCGGCTGGGCAGGCTTTGGCTGAGCACTAGTCTGCTCTATGGACTTGGATAGTTAGAGTCTCATCTAGATCCTCTGACTCGTCGTGCAAAATACTAAAGTGAGGATGTGTATCATCAAGTGGAGCCTGCTGTCTATCCTGCGAACGTCCACGACTAGGATCAGCCATGATGCTGTAATGATTAAAATAATTCAAATTAGCACGTAATCAAAAAACTCAAATACTACATGATGTAACAAAAAATAAGTTGAATTACTTATTCATATTAATTATTATTCTCAAATATGAACTCGTGTTCATATAGTCGTCCTCAACAGGACTCATAGAAGGCATCGACCCTGAAGTGCTATCATCATCATCGTTGATGAAGTCATCATCCACATCTGATTGTGACCTCAAATTATTGTTGGATCATGCCAGTGCCCATGCCCTTACCGACGTTTCAACAATAGAAACATCCTCAGGTTCGCAGTTGTCTCATTGCAATTATCCTATGTCGACCGTATCATCTGGCACTAATATGTTATCTGGTGCTTGCATTTGATATGCTTCATTGTCAATAGTTGCACGGACTTCATTCTCTAGATCTTCATCATTTGGGCATGTGAAAGTGCGGGATCGAATAAATGTCTATGTTGAGCCCTTATTGCAACTCATCAAGGCTCTTTCATTTTGGTATCATCAATATACCACACTAGTCTCTCTTACTTTGCAAAAATATAAGGATCACTTTCGTACCACATGTGACCAATGTAGACACTGACGAGTTGAGGGTCTATAATAATTGGCCTATGTCATCCTAAATCATACCATCGATACTTGAATAACATGACCCACCGAAGATCACTATACCTCAGCTCTATAACCTCATGCAGAACACCGAAAAATCTATTATTTCACCCTTGTGCTCGCCCTCCACGCTTATTCCATAATTCTGTATGGTTCGATCGCGATTGTAATTTTCGTTAAGAACTGCACCATTGACTATGCATACTGAATATACCGATACATGTCTGTCAAGTTTTCGTGCAAGTGTGGCTAAGTCATTACTAATACAGCTAGCATTATCTATACGTAGCTGAGCTACCTACAATTAAAAGAGCAATAAACAGATTAAGTTTGACAAAATAAATGCTATATAAACGAACCTTTAAATCATGGTGAACATTAACATAGCTTACCCATTTGTCAAACCATGATGCGAATTGATTCCTTTGTCGTGCCGCTGCTAATGTAAGATTGATTCTTCTGAGCTCACTTTTGTGCTCACTGAAGTGATACAGTAATAACATATTTATTTTAATTTAGAGTCTACGAGTACGTACATTCATGCATATATCAACATAACAAAATTAAATGTGTATACTCACATCATGTATGCTTCCACCTCCTCGCAATTGTTTAGCACATACCAATGCATGCCGTCCGTTTTCTATGGTGTCAACATTCAAAAATTTTCTTACCATATGGTCGGACAACATTGGAGAACACGGACAATCCATCGGTCAGAATATTGTCAACATCGACATCCCGTTGTGGCCTCGTAAATTTGATCTCCACTCTTCGAAGATATATAGAGCAGAATGTCAGACATTCATTCATAATGTGTGCCTCCGCTATTGAATCTTCAGGCCGTGCTCTGTTAGCGACGGCACTCTTGTATTCTCGCATCTCTTTATCCAATAAATTATCAATTAATATACATACATAATAAAAATATAATAATAAATAATAAATATTATAATATCATGCAATTATCTTTTAATTGGGTACATCCATCTTGTATGTACTGGTCCACCCAGTCTAGTCTCATATGGAAGATGAACTGAAAGATACACCATGATATCAAAGAAGACGGAGGAAATATCATCTCGAATTTATAGAGAGTAATGATAATCTTTTTCTCTAATATGTTGATCTAATTTCGCCTCAACGTCTACATACATAAGTCTCGAAAATAAATTTTCAGATCAAGTAATGCATCGCACATATTATCCGGCAACAATCCATGCAAACTAACTGGGAGCACATATTGTAGAAGCACATGGCAATCGTGACTTTCATCCTGACGATCTTTTCATCTTTCGGCTTGATGCACCGTTTAAGTTTGAGGCGTATCCATCAGAAACCTCACTAATCTCAAATATGTGAGAAATTAATTTCTCTCTCTTTGATTCAGTACATAATATGCCAATGACTTTACCAGCCTATCTCCCTGTCGAATCAAATGTAATTCTTTCTAATCCGCATATCCTCCAAGTCAAGACAAGCCTTTACGATATCCTTCGTTCTTCCTTCAATATTGAAGATGATATAAAATACATTATCAAATATGTTCTTTTCAATGTGCATGACGTCAAGATTGTATCCAAGAAGAAGCATTTTTCAATATAGAAGATCGAACAACTTGCTCTTTTTCTTCAATTTTCGATACTTGTTCGCACGCCTACTTGACTGGCCGGACCGTTATCAAATATGACATCCTGTGGGTTGGGTAGTTGATTTAAATATTATTCATAGACCAGAACCTTGGTTGGGCACATTGTTCATGCTTGCCATTGAACTTAAGACTTCTCCTCCATCTATGATCATCCGACAAAAAATATCGATGGCTGATGAAACAAATCTTTTCACGAATACGGTCCGATGTAATATCATCGTTACAAGTTGGGCATGCTTTATATCCTTTTGTACATCATCCAAAATATCACCATATGCAGAAAATTATTAACTATCCAAAGTAGTATCGCATGCATGCAAAAGATGCCTCCTACAACATGATCATACGTTTCGCATCCTTCTTCCCATAAGTATTGCAACTCTTCGATCAACGGTTCTAAAATATGTCTATGTCTCTTCCAGAGATATGGAGACCCGGGATCAACAAAGTCAGTAAATTAAAGATGATTTCATGCACTTCCAAGGTGGTAAATTATAAAGAAATGCCATAACAGGCCACATATTGTATGTAGTGTTAAGATTACCATATGGATTAAATCTGTCTGTTGCCAACCCTAGCTTGACATTTCATGAATTAGCGGCAAATCATGGATGTTCATGATCGAAATATTTTCATGCATCTCCATCTGATGGATGTCTCATGATATCATCATCGATGTTGTTTCCTCCTTATGCCATCGCATGTCATAGGCATTATGCCTTGACATGAATAATCGACACAATCATGACGTAATAAAAAGTACCGTAAAATCTTGCACAGTATTTTTTTTCTTTTATCCTTACGACTTTCTTTCATCTGCTTGAATAACAGATCGGACATGCTTGTAGATCATTTTTATCCTTTCAAAATAAACACAATCATTCGGACATGCATGTATCTTTTCACAGCGTAGGCCCAAGTCATCGACTCTCAATCCGAGTCCTTTCAATAATTTTTTGACTTCGTAATGATTTGACGGAAGTAACTCTCTCTCAGGCAGTAGGTCCTTCAAAAATTTGAGCAACCAATTAAACGAGTTATTTAACCACTTACCCAGTGTCTTCATATGTAAACTTTATTACGGCGGACAACAGAGAGTATTTCTTACAACCAGGATAAACATCACTTTGTGTATCTCTTTATAGACGCTCGAATCTATCATTCACAGGCATGTTACTGTCCTCCTTAGCTTCTTATCTCGAAATGGGATGCTGATGTTCTGATCCCGCTTCCACATTTACTTCAAATAACTCCGAATGGAGATCCTCTAGAATTTCTCTATCTTCTGCATCGAGTGTTTTCTTTCACGACTGGGTGATTCACCTACTGATGATGCATTTATGGGACTTCTGGGCAATATGCTCGAGCTAGTTGGCAAATCTTCACCATGATAAGTCCATCTCTTGTAAATCAGATCTATATCGTGTTCATATAAATAATTTTGAATGTTCGATAGGGTACATCAAATAAATTCCTACATTGATGACATGGACAACAAGTTTTCTCATCTTCTCTAGTGTGATTGGACACCACATTCATAAAAGACATCACACTTGCAATATATTGGGGACAGAACTTATCGCACAATGACATTCAACCATGATCCATGCCTACATGTTTATGATGCAAACTATACAATCAATCTTATGTAATAATAGTTGACTAACGCTTTATATCCTCTGCCTATAGGGTGATGGTCCTACCTCATTCAGGAATGCAAGAATTTAATATTGCCATACATATCTTCTATACTAAAAAAATTTTGGCAGTATTTTGGCATAGTTTTTCAGATACACAAACACTAAAATTGTTCTATATATCTAGAGAACATGATCAAAAATATCGACAAAACTCTCTAATGCAGAAGCACATGGTATGCAATATAAATTTATTCATGTGCCCAAACTATCCATAAGGACAATTTAAGGATAGTGTGTACAACATCAATATTTTTTTCATTAAAAGATAAATATTGGTTCATGCACGCTATCCTCGAACGAAATTTTAAAGTTTATAGATTTATTATGTTATGATTAATATATTATTATTATAACTACTTTATTTTAAACTATTTTTAGATCATGAACTATACTTCATATAAAGAGTAGAGCAACAAATAATCATGCCTAATGACTAAAATCAATTAAAAAAGGAGAATAAAATTTAAAAATTATAAAATTAAAAAATAAAATTATGGCCTGATCTTCCAACTCTTCTGTAAATCCCATTGGGAGAGAGAGATGGATATCGAGATAAGTAAATGCTAGTGGCTGTGCAGCAACGACGGCACGGTGATGGGGTGCAGCGACAGTGACGACCTACAGGTGGACTGTGTGAGAGAGAGAGAGCCAAAGAGAGCCATATATACTTGAGAGATCGCGGCCCAGTGGACTCCAAAGAGGGTGACGGCGATGGCGGTGCGGCGTTGGCAACGGCAATGGAGGTGACCTACAGGTGGACTGTGAGATAGAGAGAGCCGTACCTGAGAGATCGCGGCCCGACGGAGGTCAAAGAAGGGCGTGGCAGAGGTGGAGGCAGAGCGATGATGATGGTGACAGAGATGGAGCGACGATGACGGCCATAGAGGAAGCAACAACTGTAAGAGAGGGAGAGAGGGAGAGAGAGAGAGAAGTGAGGGAGGGAGAGGGAGAAATCGGGGAGGAAGACGACGGTAGTGGCGAAGGGAGGACGACGGCGGTGGCCTTGATTTGACCAGCATGGAGCGGCATGCTCGATCGGCAAGGAAGGGAGGACAACGGTCGGAGCTGCATGCTCGACCGAGGGAGGATGATGGTCAGAGCGGCATGCTCGATCAGAGAGGGAGTGACGTGCTCGATGGCATGAGACAGCGAGAGAGAGATCACGAACGATTTGGAGCAAAATGAGGATGACGATCGGAGCGAAGTGCTCGACTGGGGAGGACAGCTTGACCGGGAGGAGGACGATGGTCGGAGCGGCATGCTCGATCGAGGAGGGAGCAACGTGCTCGACTTAGGAGGGAGCGGCGTGAGACAACGAGAGAGAGATCGCACGTGTTTTAGGGCAAAATTTTATCCTAAAATATTTTTTTCAATAAAATAACCTTTAGCAATGAAATATTTTCGCCACCAAATATAAAAAATTTTATCACAAAAATTAAATTTTTACAATAAAATTTTTTATCATAAATAATAATTTTTAGCGATAAAAAATTATTTCATCGTAAATAATTTATTTTTGATGACAAAAAATTATTTC
>KE505010.1:403079-416639 GCA_000441515.1 Elaeis oleifera | reverse complement strand
AAAAAAAAATATAATTTTCTATTATATTTAGATTGATTAGAGTATAAAAAATAAATTACTATAGGTTTAAATGTAAAAGATAGACAGATGGGGACCATAGGATTGAGGTGGAGTATTAGAAGATAAATAGAAAAGTAATGAATAAAGAAAGAGAAAGAATAAGAGAGAGAGAGGGAGAGGTCAAAAGGGCATGAGAAAGGGAGAGAGAGATAGGATTTGTAAGTCATTAAAGAGAGAGAATGTATGTTATAATTATTCTTTTTATCTTTTAATATGATCTTTGTAGGATATAAAAAATAAATTAATATAGGATTTAAATATAAGAGATGGATGGATGGGATTGGGATAGGATATTAAAGATAAAAAATAATTAATAAAAAAAGAAAGAAAAGAGAGAGGGAGAGAGGTCAAAGTGGTGTGAGAGAAAAAGAGAGGGAGAGAGAGGTAAGATATGTAAGTCATTAAAAGGAGATTGTGGATCATAATTATTCTTTTTATGCAATCCTTTTTATCCTCTACTTTTTTCAAATTTTATATGAGATATGGGGTCAATCATAAATTAATGTGATCAATTTTGACTTTTCCTACTAGTGTGTGTATATATAAGCCTAATATTTTTAATATTTTTGGGGTCAATTGACCCCAATATTTTGTTATATGCACCCACCACTGGACTACAAACGCACCTTCAAATATGCACAACATGCACTAAAAAGAGTGGTTGCAATTGGATACATTCTGATCTCAAGAAAGATCATTTTCTTCGCCCATTTGCCGGTTAGGATATATTTATAAGCATTTAACCTTGGTGAAGCAGTTCATTTGTCTCTAACCAAAGGAGCCAGAATAGTAGTAAGTTAAAATATTTTTTAATTGCTTCCGAGATAAACTAGATTCTAATGAATTTATTTAGAAATTGAATCATGCTACAGGTGTTTAAAATCTGAACCACAATATTATAGAACATTATGTGGGATGCGTTTGGAGGCAAAGAGCTTCGATTGCATTGCTTTACGATGTATCGTTTTGCGGGTGACGTATGAAAACATGAGAGTTCCCACTCCTCGATGACTTCCCAACCGCCATGAACCCATTCCTTTATGACCTTCCAACCACCGTGAACCCTTTTCCTCCACTCACTCACATCAAAACCTCTTTAACCATAGCAAACTTCATTCCGCTCAGAGGCTATCACAAAAAGCTCACAAGTGCCAGGTTCAAGCCCTCCGCTAACCCCACAACCATCCTATCGAACATGCATCATAGCCGTACCGGGGCCACATGCCTCTTCTACCGAGTTAGAAACAAGCAACGTTTCCTCGAAGCACCTCGACCGGCTGCAAATTAATGGCTCATGGATAGAGGTATGGTCACATTGATTACAGAAGACTGGAGCAGGAAACCCATCATACTGTTAACCAATGGACATCCCGAGAGGTTAGTTGAGGCATCAAGTCGCAGAGATTATCTCGTCACAGCATGGAAGGAAGTGTGAACACTCAAATAGTGGAACTCAAAAAAAAAAATCTTATGCACAAGTTTTGAAGGAAAGGGTCCAAGAATGAAAAGAAAACTTGGCAAGGTACCCCATTTCTCACCAGCAACCAGGTATTGCACCTCTCCCTCTGACCCTCCGCAACAGTCCAACCCTATCCTTATCCCTTCCCACTTCGGTGGCAAACCCTTTAAAAGGGAGGTTTGCTTTCAATGTAGGTATTCCGGACACTTCAAGAGAAGGTATCGGAATCCCATTCGCTGATTCAAATGTCGCAGATTCGGGCACCAGAAGCTGCAAATTCTCCTCTCTTTGGAGCCACAAAAACCATTTACCTACCCAGAAAACAATGCTTAGCCCTTCCACATTCAACACAACACCGCCGAAAACCAAACTACAGCCCTCCATCTAAGGTTTTCGTATCTTTCACCTCCGAAATGACGAAGATCTACACCTATTTAGAAAGAGCTGCCTTTGTACAAACCTTTGGTTGTCCTGTCAAACCTGATGATGCCTTATCTACTCTTGCATGCAAGGCAAGGAAAGTTGCTGCATGGACAATGCGGCAATTATCAGCAAGGTAGTTCTTTATATCCTTCTCTAACTCACAGGTGCTCCATTCCTTAATGGCGGAGGGCCATATTCAAGGTGATGGCTCTATCTCGCTAGTTAGCCATTGGAACCATTTTCAAATGGGTATGTAATACAAACTGAAGTACAAAGTCTATCCAACTCTCAAATATCTCCCCCTCATTTGCTGGACTGCCGATGCTAACTGTTGCAAATATTTGGTTTTGGCGTGCCACACCGAGCCAGTCATTCAAGCCTTAGATGGGAGGATCTTGCCAGTTTTGACATGATTTTTTACTGTGAATACCCAAACTGCATCCCGGAAACCATTGAGGCAACGGTCGGCCCTCAAAACTTATAATGTTTCGATACCCCTTAATTTGTTTTAGAGCAGAGTCCTCGTTTCAAGGACTCAGAGTCATTGCAAGAAGACCAAAACGATGAAGTGATGATTGAGACTTCTAGAATGACGCAGGAGGTCATTCTCGTTGGAAAGTAGGTTATATTTTTTAATTAGATATTTTAATTAAAAATGATAGATATGGACTGTAATATATTTTTTAATTAATTATTTAATTAAAAAATTAAAATGATAATAAGCTGTAATATTTTTTGTAAAAATAAATTATTATATATAATGTGGATTACTCCACTCATACAAAATAGAGAAATAAAAAAAATTCTTCTTCTTCTCTCTACGTCCAACATGGCATCAGAGCATCTAGATTCTGATTCATGAATCTTTCTCTAAATTTTTAATTTTAATTTTATTCTCTTTCTATTCTTTTCAATTCTCTTCCTATCTTTCCTCTTTTTTTTTTTAATTTTGTAATCTTCCCTCATCTTCTGGCTAATCTCCTTTCCGTCCTCATCTTATCGATATCTTCCCGTTCTCATCGTCCGATATCACCTCTACTGATATCTTCCCATCCTCATCGTCCGATATCACCTCACCATCCCAGCACCTCACCGATCGTCCTCACCATCCTCATCCTCAGCTCATCATCTTCCCTACACCACCCCGGCATCCACCTTCATTCCCGACATCATCCGGCACCGGTTCCCTCTACCGCCGTGCATGCCATCATCTCCCTCCGTCGTCGTTCCCGACATCACCCGGCATCGTTCCCCTCTGCCGTCGTGCACACCATCATTCGATCACGCTGCCGCCTTCGTTCCCTCCGATCACGCCGCCGCCTCTATTTCCGACATCATCCCCCCTCCGATCATGCCGTCGCCACTTCGATCCGGCACCCAAGCATCATCTGTGCATGCCGCCACTGCCGCCGCCATCTCTGTGCACGCTGCCATCTCCGTGCATGCCATCTCCTCTGCCACATCTCCGTGCATGCTGCTGCTGCCGTCGCCATCTCCGTTGCCACCGCCACCTCCATCCACGCCGTTGCCGCCGCCCCGATACCAATCCGTTCCCCATCCACCACCCATGGAATGAGTCCGTAACATAGGAAAGGTCAGCTCTTTCCTCTTGCATTGATTCTTTTTTTTCTCAAAAAAAAACAAAAAAACAAAAAATAGCAAAAAAAGATGAAAAAAATAAAAAAAGGGGATGATTATCCTTCAATAATTTTTTCTTGAGCTCTTTTAAAGATGTCAGATGATTTTACTAAAGAGGAGTTGGAGAAGACAATAAATGAGGTGGTAACTCGTGCCTCTACTTCTCGATTTGGAATAGATAATCTTTTCTTCAGATAAGTTTTGTTCAATTGGACGGATCCCTCACTTATCTTTATGGGCTAGAAATGTGCGGCTTTTCATTAAAGTCCGTGGTTTGGAGGATTTTCTCACCGAGGCTAAATCACAGCCTCCTCTACTGATACAGTTCGTTTGCGATGGTTGCTTAGCCACAATCACAGCCACACAATAGAGGTGATCGAGATAAGCAAAAATATTTCTATTGCAACAAATCGGGGCACATCCGTGATACATGCTGGCAGTTACATGATCATCCTTCATCTGACCAGGATTGTAGTAGAGGAGGTCGGCGAGGAGGTGGGTGCTTTGGAGGAGCAATCGACTGTGGTCAAGCCAATTTTTTGAGGTCCACGATGCTATTTCATCTGTTTCAGCTTTTCTGTCTACTATGGTTTCGTTTGCTTCTGCTACTCCATCTACTGTTGCTGGAGGTTCTTTGTCTATGGAGAAACTTTAGACTCTACGTCACATTCTGACCAAACTGAACACTTCTTCTAACGCTACTTCTTCATCTGCTACGGGTTTGCTTAGTGATTCTTCCAGTCTTTCTTCCTTTTTCATTTTCGTTTTGCATAAACTAGTTCTTATACTTCCGATAGTAGTAGTACACTTACTGCCTTAGATACTTCTCAATATTGGATCCTAGACTCAGGAGCTACTAATCACATGATAGGACAATCCAAGTCTTTCATGTCATATTCACCTTGCTTTGATCGAGATAAGTACATACAGCTGATGGATCCTTCTTCACTATGTCAGGGAAAGGATTTATCAACTGTACACCGACCATGACATTATCTTCAGTTTTACATGTTCTTAGTTTCCCACTTATCTCCTCTCTATAAGCTCCATTACAGCTGCTTTAAATTACAAAGTAATATTTTTTTTCATCTATTATGTTTTTCAGGAGCTGACAACAAGGGAGATGATTGGGTATGGCAGAATGCATGACAGACTTTATTATCTGACTGGAAGAGGACAGAAAGGTAATTTAAAAATTGACTTGGTTGTATCTTTTTTTGAGAATGCTGTGTATGAACTCCAGTTACAACATCGTAGGCTTGGGCATCTATCTTTCTCTGTGTTAGTAAGACACTTTCCTAATTTATATAATATTTGTGACAAGCATAAATTGGTTTGTGATGCATGTGAGTTTGCTAAACACACACGAACTATTTATCCTATTTCTGACACTCGAAGTATTAAGATCTTTGATGTTATTCACTCTGATGTGTGGGGCCGTGTAGCACTATTTCTCTTTCTAGACATTGATACTTTATTATATTTATTGACTGTCATAGTAGAGTGACCTGGGTTTATCTACTAAAGATGAAAGATGAGGTTCTCAGATGTTTCAAGGAGTTCCACAAGTTTATAAATACTCAGTTTAATACCACAATCAAAACTCTGAGATTTGACAACGACACTGAGTACATAAATAGGGAGTTCCGTGAGTATTTAACTGCTCATGGGATTATCCATCAGACTACATGTGTTGATACGCCTGCTCAGAATGGTGTGGCTGAACATAAAAATCGACACTTATTGAAAGTAGCTCAGTCTTTATCCTTCACTATGAGAGTTGCTAAGTACCTTTGGGGTGAGGTAGTTCTTACTGCAGCTTATCTTATTAACCGGATGCCTCTTCGAGCTTTGGACTATCGCATGCCACTTGAGTGCCTACGAGGAGTATCTTCTTTGTTATACCTCTTCGGGTATTTGAGTGTGTGTGTTTATCTGAGATCATTGATCTATGATTAGTAAACTTGATCTTCGGACTCTCAAATATATTTTGTTGGCTATTTGTTATTCAGAAAGGATACAAATGCTATTACCCTTCCGAGTGGCATATGTTAGTCAGTATGGATGTGACATTCTGAGAGTCTGAGGCATTCTTTAGCAGTGGTCCCATGAATGTGCCCATCAATTAACCTACTATTGTATCTGACTTTTCTTTTCTCCCAGTGTTTTGTCTGATTTCACCAATCGTGAGGGGGAGTCTGAGGAGTAGGAGTTTAAAGAGCAGGAGCAATCAGATAGTAATTCTACAGATAGTAGTTCTAATCAACAGGGGGAGCAGCAGTCTTCTCCACTTGTTATAGAGCCTGATATGCATTCTCCTACTATCCAACAGTCTCCTTCAGAGTCGGTTCCGGTATCTTCCTCCTCCCATAATAATGGCGGTAACATTCCTTTAATTGATTTACATATTCCTATTGCTCATAGAAAAGCTTCTCCTCCATATATTATTCCTTCTCGTTATCGTAATGATATTGCTGATTTTGTTTCCTATGAGTCTCTTTCACTTTCATATATATCTTTTATTGCATCTTTGGCTTCTATCTTTGTTCTCTCACACTAGAAGAATGCTATAGTAGATTCAAAATGGAAGAAGGCAATGCTTAAGGAGATGAAGGCTTTGGCCAAATACAATACATGGGAGCTTGTTCCATTATCTGCTGAGAAACAAGCTGTTGGCTGCAGATGAGTTTTTACAGTAAACAAACTTCAGAGGGGACAGTTGATCGCAAAAAGCACGATTGGTAGCAAAAGGTTATACTCAGATATACGGAATAGACTATAATGAAATCTTTGCTCCAGTTGTAAAAATTAACTCTGTGAGGATCTTTGTTTTTGTGCTGCTAATCTTTGCTGGAGTCTTTCTTAATTAGATGTTAAAATACCTTTTTACATGGGGATCTTCAAGAGAAGATGTACATGAAAATTTCTCTAATGCTGTAACTACTGGAAAGGTGTATCGGCTGCGTCGCTCACTTTATGGCTCGAAACAGTCACCTCGAGTTTGGTTTGATCGATTCCGACGCACAGTACTAGAAATGAGTTATCAGCAAAGTAATGTTGATCATACCATATTTTTCAACATAATAGTGGGAAAGTTGCAATTTTAATAGTGTACATTGATGATATAATTCTGACAGGTGATGATCTTCTAGAGATTAATCATCTAAAGATTCGTTTAGCTTAGTCATTTGAAGTCAAGAATCTTGATCCTTTGAGATACTTCCTTAGGATTGAAGTTGCTAGATCATCTCATAGTATTTTCTTTCTCAGCGAAAGTGTGTGCTTGACTTACTAACAGAAACAGACATGTTGGGTTGTAGACCTACAGCTACTTTCATTGAGCAGAACCATCGTCTCATGGCAGATGGTGGTACTCCAATTGATCGAGAGAGATATCAAAGCCTAGTGGGATGACTAATTTATCTTTCTCATACTCATCCTGATATCACTTTAATTTGCTGTTAGTATCGTAAGTCAGTATATGCACGATCCTCGTGAAAGATATCAGGAAGCTGCTTATCGGATTGTGCGTTATCTTAAAGAGTGTCCTGGACGTGGACTTCTATTTTCTCGTCATGGACACCTTAAGATTGAGGGGTATACTGATGCTGACTGGACTGGAGCTTTAGATGATCGAAAGTCTACCTCAAGTTATTGTACTTTCTTGTATGATAATCTTGTGATATGGCGCAGCAAGAAGTAGGATGTGGTTGCTCGTTCTAGTGCTGAGGCTGAATATCGGGCCTTAGCTCAAGGGGTCTGTGAAGTTATATGGTTAAAACAACTCCTGACTGAGTTGTATCTTTTTCGAGCTTTTCTTATGTCTCTCTTCTGTGACAATAAAGCAGCCATTAATATTGCTGGTTCGTCGTACCGGTACCGGACCTCGTACCGATGAAATTCTGTTTAATGTCGGTATGCGGTTCGGTACGGTACGGTAACGTCGGTACATTTCGGTATGGTATATCGATACGAGATCGGTACGGTACGATACGGACGGTACGGGGCGGTACGGGACGATACGGTATTCCATGTTGCTAATAATTCTGTTCAGCATGATCGGACGAAGCATATTGAGATTGATTGATATTTTATTAATGAAAAGCTAGATCGGCGTGTTATCTGCCTTTCGTTTATCAAATCCTCCGAACAACTAGCTGATATTTATATGAAAGGGCTTAGCACTCCAGTTTTACATTTATCTGTAACAAGATGGGACTTTATGATATCTTCGTCCCATCTTGAGGGGAGTGTTGGAAGTAGGTTGTATTTTTCTAATTAGATACTCTAATTAGGGATGGTGGCTATGGATTGTAATATATTTTTTAATTAGTTATTCTAATTAAAAAAATTAAGATGGCAATGGGCTGTGGTATTTGTTTGTAAAAGATAAATTATTGTATATAATGAAAACTTTTCATCCCATACAAAATAAAAAAATTAAAATTTTTTTTTCTTCTCCCTACATTCATCAATTCTTCTTTCACTGGATCTTAATGAATAACGACACCACTTACACCAATCAGAAGAAAGTCAATCGTCAGATTGTAAAAATTTGGATCAAGGGAGGAGACATTCAGGCAATTGAGCACATCTCACGAGTCCTGATGGCGAACCTAAATGTGGAAAGAGCATTACGTTACCCCATACTTCGAGTCCACTTCCCACTCTCATTGAACCATGAAAAAACTTTAAGCTTGGTGAACCCAATTGCACCGCCACCTTTCCTGGTCTCCTACGTCATCGCACTGCTCAACTCTTTTAAACTTTGTTTAAGGGGCCATGATTCACCTTGAACCTATCAAAGTGCCGGTTGACCATCTTAAATCAAGTGCTCCCACTCCAATGATGAACCCCTTTGCAAGTTCAAACACCTTTCAAACCTCTCCTAACGATCTTTACCAAAAAAAAACCTTTCCTAATGATGTCATGGGCTCTTTAACCAAGGAACCCAGGACCACCTACACCTCAGAACCTACACCCCACTTTGTTCTTATCTCTAGGGTTTTTCAAGCCTTTTAAAAGTGCTTCCAGCCGATAGCGCTAGTGTTGGTACCGAGGATTTGATCTCCTGCTCCTCAAGGACTGCTTGATGGGACATTGATGGAAGCCCTGAGTAACACAAGCATCCACCGCCAAACTCTTCACTGAAAAAACAAACACGGTATCGTTTAGGTTCAACTGTACTTTACATAGATTTTGGTTGTGTTTTAAATATCTTAATAAATATATAAAAATTTAATATATATAATTTATATAAATAAATATTATTATTATTATTATTATAAATCTGAATTGATTTTAATTTATAAAATAGATAATATAATATATAATATTAATGATAATAATTATCATTAATATTATTATGGTTAATCTCTTATTGTATCCGTCGTCGAAGAATAGCATCTGCAAAATGAAGTCCGTACTGATCGAAATTATATCCGACGAGATCCTTCGATACTTAAATCAATGAGGAGTGGTGAATAGCAGATGAATGTTTCGAGAAGCAGAGTATCAGCTCAAAAAAGTGTCTTACCAAATGCTGTTCATTTACCTCCTTTTATAGATGAATTGTCAATAACCATTTGTAGACATGTGAATCCCGCTTATTTTGGTACTATATGTCATGAGATGGACAGTTATACCCACCACTGATTATGTTCTGGTCATTATGCACTTTCTGCACTGGCGGTTTCTGATACGCCGACTCCATGTCGGCAGTTTGAATATGTCGACTATATGTCGGCAATTATGAAAGTCTGAATGACCATCGATCGACAACTCTGATATGTCGATGGTCATCGATCTGAAGTTAGTTGAGTCGTCATAGTCAGAGTTTGCCAAGAATGTTGAGAATAGCCAACTATTGATCGGCCAATTGGTCGATAATCGACGATTCGTGCTTATCAGATTGATTGAAAGTCGAAATTGAGGGAGTCAGCTAAATTATCCCAACAATTGCCTCCTACTCCTAAGTCCAAAGTAGCCTGATATATAAACTAGCATGTGGTTTGATACGTTAGACGAAGGGAGTTGCCACGTGTTATCTTAAGCCCCGATTCGACTACAGACATTAATGATTTTTTGAAAATAAAGGTCTCTAATCGTTTTGTCATTTCGATAACTGTGAGATCATCATTGGGGTGTCAGTTTGAGAAATAGTCTGACGTCTGAAGAATCCGATCGATTTGATTCTGACTAAACGATTTCAGCCACGTATTCAGATGTCATTGGCTCTGAGCCGTTCATGCTGATAGTGGTGAGGTGGCGTGATATGAAGGTAGATGCATTGAACCGTCCGATCGATGGTTGGTTCTAATGTAGCCATGCGTCGAAATCTGGAGAAGTCTTGATTTGAACAACTTCATCTAGACCGTTGAAGGGTTCTATATATAATATCACTTGAATCTTCTGCTTCTGCATTTGTCATTTTCTCTTGCAACAGAGGGTTCCACCTCAGGTGCTGAGAGCTTCAAGAGTTTTGAAATCTTCCTTATTCTTCATGTCACTTCCTAGTTCCAAGTTGAGTTTTCATTCCTTTCTTTAGTTTTCTTTTTCTTCTTCTAGGTTTCTCTACCGTCTATTATTTTCAATGGTAAGTAAGGATAGAAAAAGGAAGGCTTCAACTTCTCGAGATAGTCGATCGAAAAATCTGATTGATGATTCCTCCTTCAGATCCGAAGATGGAAGTTTTTC
Organism: Elaeis oleifera; assembly: GCA_000441515.1. Lineage (NCBI taxonomy): Eukaryota > Viridiplantae > Streptophyta > Magnoliopsida > Arecales > Arecaceae > Elaeis > Elaeis oleifera. The sequence goes on along the minus strand of KE505010.1, from coordinate 406,363 downwards.
CTTATCCAGATCTAATATTGATCGGCTCCGAGAACAATATCATATTCCAGAGCAATTTTAACTCTTCACTCCTGGTCCAGATGGTCGGATGAATTCTCCTCCTCTAGATCAGGTTGCATTTTATGTGGAGGACCTTTGGACTGGTCTTCACTTTTTGATTTCGAAGTTTGTCCAGAATCCCCTTGATTACCATCGTCTTTGCTATGCTCAATTAGCCCCGAACTCCATTCGGCTAATTATTAGTTTTGCTTTGTTGTATCGTCTCATTCTGACCAATCCTCATCCTTCTTTTTTTCGATCCTTCTTCGTTCTTCGTTCTCATTCGAAAGCTAAGGGTTGGTGGTTTTTTAAATCGAGGAAGGATTTGTCTTTTATTTTGATCTTTCATCATCCATTCATGAGTGGAAGAATCAATTTGTTTTCTCTTTTTTGTCTTCTTGGGGCTTTCTTCGTCCTGAAGCGATCTGAGAACCGGCCCAAACAAACATAATCGGGTCAATATTATTGATCAGAAAGATTTTCTCTGACTCAAGGACATGGAAGTCCCAGCACAACGAGAGCTAATGATGGAGCAAGCTCTCTATAATGCCGGACTTAGTTCAGTGACTTCTTTAGGTATAGCGTAGTCGGTCATTTTATTTTCATTTACTTTCAAACTTTGTAACTGAACTTTTGCCTTCTGAGTGCAGCTATGTGTTCGATAGCACGAGTCTCAACTGCCAACATTCATCAACATGCTGCCAAGAAGAGAGCAGTGATCGATGCCAGATCATCCTGAACGATAAAGAAGAGTTGGATTGATTCGGAGTTGGTAACTGCGAGGAAGCCCGACATTCCTTCAGTGGTAGCTTCTGGTGTTGAGCTAGTTATAGCATTGTTGGCTCTGACAACGCTTCCTCCTGTCGAAGTAACGTCAGTTGAAGTAGAGATGGAGAGAGATGAAGATGCCATGGCCGTCATGCCAGTCGTGGCGGCCAAGATGACATCAATTTTGGTTCCATTAGTGGGGGTTCAGACCGAATCTGCAGTCGTAGCCAAACCAGAACCATCTGCTGCCACACAGACTATTCCTCAAGTGCCTCTGGCTGGGCCGATGCAGTCTTGGGCATAGTCTAGCTCTGAGTTCATGGTGGTTTCGAGAGAACGACTGTCAACTGGAGAGTGGAGAAAGGCGTCGGCCATCTCTACTGAGGATGGATCGTCGACAGGTCTCCCTACCCTCTTCAACATCCAGATTCCAATCGGTGAGTTGGCTTTAGCCACTCCGATGCTGGCCAAGCGGCTCATCGAGACTGCTCTTCTCCCGACTGACAGGGAGAATATAAAAGATTGGACTGTGTCTGAAATATTTTCTTCCTTCTATCCGATGATCCTCAAAATAAGTTGACAATACTTCTTTCTTTTCTTTTTTTTGATCTAATTTATTTTTTCTTTTCAATTGGCATACGACATGCATATTTTAGAGAGCGGATATCAAAAATTTATCGAGCTTCGTCGAGCTTGGACGGGCAAAGTTACAGTCACAAATGCCGAGAAAGCTGCCGCTGTTGAATAGCTTCAAGCAGCAACTGAATGAGAGAAAGAGCTCCAAGAGGAGATCTCCCATGCGACGGTCGAATTAGAGTCCACTAAAGCTGAATTAGGGTTGGCTCAGCAAAACATCGCATCCTTGGAGTCTCAGATTAAAAGCAAAAAGTATTCAATCAATCGGCTCTAGAGGAAAAGGGACAGGTGTATAGAAGAACTTGAGGCAGAGCATGAGAGACATCGGGCCACTAAAGAGAAGTTGGCACTGGCCGATGCAAAGTCGGCTTCCACTAGAGAAGAAGTAGAGTTGGTGAAATGTGCTTTGAATCTGGCCATCGAGAATTTCAGAGAATCACAGGAGTATAAGGATGAAATTTTCGAGGGCAGATTCACCTCCTATTATGTCGAATACGAAGATGGCAGAAATGCAGTCAGAAAGTTATATCCGGACTTGGATCTAAACAGCATCATCCCCCTAGTTCAGGAGAAGAGGTTATTGAGGAGACTACTGTACCGAATGAGGAAGATGCACCAGCTATATTAGAATTTGCTCCAACCACCGAAGCTGTACCGGAGCGAGCTGAAGAAGAAGCAGACTGGTGATCGGTGTAATATTTTTTTGTAATCGGACAATAGTCCAATTTTATAATCTTTTCTCTAATGAATGAAAATTTTTTTTCTAAGTATGGAATCCCTTTTCAATTTTGATGTGTTGTCAATGTCATTGAATAATAGTTGAATAACTGATTATCCATTGATGAGTTGAATGTCGATCAATAATCGTAGTAGAGTTTGTCTGCTAGTCGGATGTTAGAAAACTTAATTTTTAGACTCTCTTTTTTTTAGGTATTGATAGATGGTGACAAGCTGAATATCCTTCGACTGACCATAGTCAAGTCGGTATATTTTCTACTTGATCGGAGTCGAGTCGGCATAATATTTTACTTAGCTAAAGCTAAGTCGGTATGAGTAGTCATTTGACTTAAATTAGTTTTACAATAAAAAATCGAGATATAGTCGGTACAAGCTGATCGATTATTGATCGATTTGATGTCACTTTATAGATAACTTGTAGATGACTGAAAATTTTAAAATTTAGAATCCCAATGTTTCATTCCAAATATATCATACATGTGAACAACTTTATTGATAGTATATTTTCGAATTATCGATATTTCAAATCCGAAGAATAGTCACTCTATCGAGAGTTTCTAGTCGATATGTACCTGCATGAAGTATCTCGGTCACCTTATAAGGTCCTTTCCAATTTGGAGATAATTTTTTTTGATCCAGAAGCTTTGAAATTTCCACCTTTCTTAGGACTAGGTCTCCTGATCGAAAGACTTTTGGTTTGATCTTTGCATTCTAATATCGGGCTACTCTCTGTCGATATGCTGTCATTCGAATTTGAGCTTGCTGTCGGACTTTTGGAAGTAAGTCTAGGTCAGCTCTCCAACATTCAGAATTACTCGGCTCATTATATTGTTCGACTTTCACTGATGGCAATCCGATCTCAAATAGAATTATCGTCTCAGTTTTATAGGCTAAGTTGAATGGTAATTTTCTATCGGTATACGAGGAGTTGTCCGATATGCCCACAAGATTGTATATAATTCTTCCACCCAAAGGCCTTTAGCTTCATTCAATCTGATTTTGAGATTATGTAGAATTGCTCGGTTTGTCATCTCCACTTCACTGTTGGATTGTGGATGGTCGACTGAGGTGAGCTTGTGCGTAATATGAATTTCGTAATAAAA
>KE505010.1:367637-377673 GCA_000441515.1 Elaeis oleifera | reverse complement strand
TAAATCTGGTTCCTTCACAAATAATGAAGTCGAATACGAAGCCTTGGGCATAGGGCTCTAAATAGCTAGAGAACTAGGAATACAAAATCTGAAGGCTTGCAGTGACTCCCAACTGATCGTCGAACATATTCAAGGCAATTATAAGATTCGAGGAGAGAATATGATAAAATACCTCTAGAAGATCAGAAACCTGACATCCATATTTAACAAATTTGAAATACAATAGATACGTAGATTAAAGAACTCTAAAGTTGACTTGTTGTCTAAGCTAGCAATGTCGATGCCACTCGAGTTGCTCAAGAAAGTATTTTTCGAAGTGATGGGCCAACAAAGTATTGAAGAGCCGACAACCATAATATAGATGGATAAGAAACTATTCAGCCCGTGATTGATTTTGATGATTATCAAATTTTGAGTAATTATGGATCTAACCATGTATTTCAAGAATAAATGTAGGTCTTTTCAGATGTTCTAATTGAAGAAATAATCCATGAAAAAGATCTTCTCAAAATTTACTAAGTCAAAAAATTAAAAAATTTTTTGAATTTTTGACTTACTAGAATCGACCCCAAGAAGAAAGGAGCCGATCTCTTTACTGAAATATGCACCAAAATAAGTAATTTCAAGTTTTAGGAGGATTGGAGTCGACCCCAAGACAAAAGGAGTCGACTCTGGCATATTGGGAATGCGATGGTATGCAGGCAAGTCGACTAGAAGAAGATCCGAGCTGACTCGATCTCAGAAGATAGAGAATAGTTTTTCAAACCCTATGATCGAGTCAACTCGTGAGGAACTCAGGTTGACTCATGGCCAAATGGAGTCGACTCCAAAAAAAATCGAGTTGACTCGAAGCACGGGATAGACTAAAATGGCTAGTTTCTGTACTTTTCCAACGGCTAGATTTTGGCTCCAACGGCTAGTTCAAGTCCTCTAACAGTCAAAACTTATTCTCCAATTATTGTCAAGTCTATTTAAAGATAGAGAATCAAAAGAAAAAGAAGGCTAGTAGATTTATAAAAAAAATATTTAAATTGGTGAGAGCTTCATTGAATATCCAAAAAGAAGAGAAAGAGAGGAAAGTTATGCACAGATTTCTGCAAGCATTCAGGAGCAATCATCACCACCATCTCTAGCATCCTCTCAAGCTTCAAAGAAGAGTGATCAATCTTCAAAAGAGTCAATCATTCAGCTTCTTCTTCACGCCTAAAGAGTTTATTTTTATATTTTTGTTTTGTACTAAATTTCTTATACTTATATTTTATTTTTTACATGTTTCTTTGGGAGAAAAAAACTTGGGGTTAAAGTCCATCTAAGCCCATAATTGGATGCTATAGATTTTGGTTAGTTGACCTAAAAAACTAACTGGATTTAATTGTGATCACAAAAAATAATTGTGTAAGATTTTGATTGATAAGTCTGAAAAATCAACTGAATTGATAGTGAGCTCGAAAAACTATTGATGTAAGGTTATGGTTGGTGATTCTGAAAAATCAACTAAATTTATTGTGAGTCTGAAAAAATAAATGCAATGTAATTAGAGAGATTATAGTAAATTCTCAAGAAAAGCTTGGAGAATAGACGTAAATGTGGATTGTATTGAATCACTATAAATTTTTGTGTGTTCGTGTTGTGCTTTCTTTCGTTTATCCTTCTTGCATTCAATACTTGCTTTGCATTGCTCTTACTCTTGCATTGCTCTATTCATATCTCAATTCCACTATTGCATAATATATTCATTTTATAAGTACTCAAATTAGCTTAACTTGAAGCATATATTTGCTTAGAGCTTAGATTTGATTAAAATTTATAAGAACTAATTCACCCCCCTTGGGTTGCTACCTCCGGGCAACAAGTGGTATCAAAGCGGATGCTCCATTATTAGTTGTTAACCTAGCGGTTAAAGAGTAAAAGATTTTACAACCAAATAAAATCTTTTCTTAATGAAGGTTATTCCATAGATAGACCCTTAATGTTTAATGGATCTAATTATACTTATTAGAATATTAGGATGAAACTTTTATACAAGCACATGACTATAGTTTATGGAGGATCATAGTTAATGGCTCACACACTCCTGGTACCTTGATTGAGCATGAGAAGAAAATGATCCAACTAAATGCTAAGGCCATGAATATACTCTATACTATTTTTTAGATATTAATGAGTTTAATATAATTTCTTCAATGAGTCAGCTCAGTGACAGGACTGAGCCGACTAATCTGTGATAAATAGTAACCTACTAGCCTTGGCCTGACAACTTAGTCGGCTCAGTGATAGACTGAACCGACCCACCAGGGTACTGAGTCGACTTAACAAAGACTGAGTCGACTCAGCAGGAATGCCAACAATAGGTTTAGGTTCATAAAATTTCAAATTTTGATCTTATGATTTTGGATTTTATGGAAATTAAATTTAAATTTAAATTCTACAAACTAAATATATATCACATATATAATCTTTGATCCCAAACTATATCAAAATGCATATCAAATATGCAAATTAGGAAAAAATCTAAACATGTATCAAATATAATTTTTTTCACTATTCTTCTTCATGGGATGCAATCACATGGCACCTCTACACGTCATAAGAGAACCAATCGATTGGGTAAGAGAGGGATTAATCCTTGCTTCCTCTTATGCCTGAACAGTCTGATGATAAATTCATTTCAAGTACTTGGTTACTCAGATAATTAACTAGATTTATGCATATATCACATATATCAAAAAGATCTAGTCTAAAGCATGCTAAATTTTAATCTAAAATAATTTTAGATCTAACTAAACATGCTTAAATTCAGATCTAATTTAAATATTTTTGGATCTAATCACTCTTCAGATCATATCTGAATCAGATCTGATCCAATTTAGATCTATGATTCGAAGGATTGGTTGGCACATCAAATCGGATCGGATCAGAGGCAGTGAAATTTCAAAAATTTTCATCGACTTGACATGCTATGCATAGATCTAAATCAGATAAATAAAGTATATATTAAACATAAAATTAGCATGCAATAAAGGTAAGAGATGATCCCATCATCATGCGCAGGTAGAAGAACACTGCAATCCGATGATCAGTGAATTTAAGGTTCGTTGTCGAGCCGTGCATGTATCCGACCTCTACAGGTATCTACTCAGATCTGATCTGAAGTACTTTCTCTTTCTTCAATCTATCTACTTGATGGATTTGCAAACTCTTTGGTCTACCTTCGATTTGATCTTCGGCAGCGCTCCGATCAGCCTCTGATAGCAGCCTTTTCATCCTTCACATAGAACTGATGGCCTTCGACTCTTCGAACCCATCAGGTGGCTTGTCCAATACCTTTGAATATGGAAGAGGCTTGGAGGTTAGAGGGAGGAAGGTAGATGGCGTGAAGAATTTGAGAGGAGGCATGGTGAATGTTCAGATTAGAACTAGGTTCAAGCCGAGCAATAATGCAGCCCTTAAATAGAACTTAATCAAATCAAATTCAAAACAACCACCAACCACCTTATCCTCTCCATTTTGGTCAACCAAAATTAGATCCCATCTGGTTGTTATCACCCCCAAAATAAATTTTCAAATTTGAGTTCAAACAATTTGAATTCGGACTTGCATTCAAACTCGAATTCGAATTTGAATTCGAATTCAAAGAAACCATCTCATTCTTATCCATTTCTCTCTCCCTCCCTTATCTGATTTGGGCGACACACATATGGATCCAATCCATATGGGTGTGCCCCTCTTCTTGGTCGAATAACATCGGGTGGCACCAACATTTGACACCCCCATAAATCTAATCTAATTAGGTCAAATTTGAACTCGAGTGAACCAACATGTGGAACCTAATTTGAGTTTGTATCAAATTTGATTAAATCCTATCTAATAGGATCCTAATCAAAGAAGAGAAAATGGGTTTAACTATGTGCTAGCATGATTTTCTTAAATTTAAAGCTAGGACTCAATTGATCCTAATCTAATAAGACTATACTTAGCCCAATTGTGCAATCCTAGACCAATACCCTTATTTGTGTGATCCCATAGGTCTAATTCTATCTGGTAGTGAGATATGTTGTGATCTCTATCACCAACATCATCAAAAAAATTTTCGATAGATCGAAACTCTCTTCAATTTAATCAATTAGAATTATTGATTATTCAAATAATTCTAATTGATCCCATATTCCATCAGTGATACCTAGCAGTATGTAGTGGCAACCGATCAGAACTAAAAAGAATCTCAGGTGCAGTTATCGTGTGATTCAGTTTTTTATTGTAAGTCTCGATAGGATCGAGGTTAAGATTAACTAATCAAACCTCATTACTGTCATATGATAGAATCAATCAATTCGAGTCTAATGTGAAATCCAATAGAAATTCTTTTCTATCTTTCACATTGCTATGGCCATGGACTTTTGGACTCAACCTCATGATCTACATAGGACTATTTCTCTTCTACCGAGGTCGATAGATCTCATTTTGGTGCAATCTAATTTCTACAATGAACATACTGCAATCAACATATACCTCAAGGCTCCATATGGTTCGGAGATAGAGTTATAATGTAGTCAAACTACAGCACCCGCAAGATAAATGGCCGATGCACCTCAGATCAAAGAACTAAATACACTACCATAACTATGAACATGTTATTAACGAGAAGATAGATTTTCTTATGACTATTCGTAAATGATCATACTCAGTATCTTTGTTCTTAACAAGCATCTATATTTTTGCTTCGGTGTCTCCACACCATAGATTCAAGACTCATCTATCTGAAAAAATGCTCATACACCAATCTTTCGAATCAATTATCATTTTCATGATGATCCTACAATCAAAAGTAGTTTATGAGTTAATTAAGATTAGCACATATCTCAAATTTTTAACTCTTGAGAATATATGTTATCATCCCATTAACTCAATAGACGATTCACAGACACTATAAACACAATGTGAATGAAAACAATCTAATTTATTAATATCAAAGTCAATTTATAAATTATATCCTAAGAGTATTTTACAAGTATCAGTCAATCTGGCTCTTAGGACATATATCCAACAAAGGGCACCCATCGAATGGGAAGAGAGAGCCTTGAAATCTTTCTTGCTCCTATGATCAGACGGTTTGATGATAAACTCAATCAGAGTACTTGCTACTAGGATCATCTAATCTAATCATATCACATATGAGACAAATCAAAATTAGATCTTGATCATAAAAACTATTTAGATCTAATCTAAATAATAAAAATTAGATCTATACATACAAATATATCATGTTATAAGGAACCTGGCTCTGATACCACTGAAGAAAACCTACAGGCATTTCAAGTATGCTTTTCAAAAACTTTAATAGCGGAAGACATAAGATTAAATAATTTAATCTAAAGAACATGCTTTAGATCTAATCTAAAATGTCTATCCTAGGATCTATAATATGTTATATTGCATATATGAGATCTGAAAAAAAAAAATAGCATGCAAGATCATATCTAGACATGCACTAATAGATCACATCTACACTATAGATCATATCTATATCAAGCATGAGTTTAAAATCCATCATTTGAGTGTAGGTAGCAGATCACCGCATCTGAATCTTATGGTCTTACTAGTTGCTCACAGTCGCACAGGATGTCCAACCTCTATGGATCGTCCACTTGAAGTCCTGCACTGATCGATCTCTTCAAGAGTGTTAGCTCATGTGAAGATCATATTGATGGCTGATCTGTTTCTTTCTTCAGATCTCTCAGACTCTTTCAAAATTGAAGACAGAGAAAGAGGATGTGGTGGTAGAAAGAGGGAGGAGAACTCTCTTCTCTCTTTATTTTTCTTCACCCAAAAATCGTAGATCTGATCTAGGTTTCTCACCAAGGAGGAGATAGATCTCCTCTAATCTCACACGCCAAAGAAGGCAGCCTACCCCAAGATCTCACGCCCTAAGAAAACCCTAACTCATGGTGAAAAGAATCTAAACTTTGTCACACAAAATTCAAGGTTTTTAATATTGGCATGGAGATGAGGATAAGCCCTAGTTCGAATCAAATTTGAACTAGGATAAAGATCAAGTTCCAAGTTAAATTCAAATCCAACTTGAATTTAAGTTGAACCAGATTTTATCCTCATCCAATAGGGCATCGAGAAGGGATGAGAGCCATCTTTTTGGTGTGGAGCTTTCTCACACAAATTCTAAATTTGCGTTGAGAAATGTAGCATGGGTAAGGATGGTCAGTGCTAGGAAGAGTCTAACCTAGTTTGGACTCTAGGGATTTATCCAATTGGTTCTCATCCTAATCAAATTTGATTAGATCCAATTAGATAATAGAATCTAATCTAATTAGGTACCATATGAACTAGATTAAATCTTAATCAAATAAGAATTTAATCAAGTCCAAGTCCTAATCAAATCAAGAATCAACCATCCTCAGTGATTAGGTTATCTCATAACCTAATCGAATCAAACCTAATTGAATCCAATTTAATCAGACTTGAACTAAACTATATTACTTGATCAAATTGAGATAATTAGTAATCTAATTACTAATCAATCCTCCTATAATTCATTAATCTTTAATGAATTAATTTATCATAACTTTTGTATAAAGCTAACTATAAATCATATTGATGATTATGCCCTCGAATGATTCTTAATCATTGATTAGCTATTTGATTAGATAAAAATTCTTTTGAGTATGACTTCATAGGTTCGAACCTAAGCCGATAGTATAGGAATAAATTTTATACCAACCAATGTGACCATTTAGCATGGTACCCGACATTCAGATAGGTCAAATATTCGATCGTAAAGCAATATTCAAGAATTCTTGGCATATGATTATCATATAATTCATCTCTTTGACCCTCAGTGCTTAGGATGACTCAGAGTTAAATTATCAACTCATAATTAGTACATCTATAATGTATCTCAACCTTATAAATTCTGTGACTCTCACAAAAACTATCCTGATCAAATTTTACTGAATTGAAATACAAGGTAGCACTAACTTCTAAAATCAAGAGCGGTCAATCCCATCTTATCTCATACAGCGACTTAACAAGTACTTAACTATGTTCAGAAATCTTTCATCATTGAATTAAAATTTAGATAGTCCGACATCAAAGTACAGTAAATTATTTGAGAGATGCCTATATCCATATCCTTCATGAGCAACTCTTGACAGCAAAGTGCTTCACAGTTGGATTACGTTCAGTGAGATGTACTCTTATATCTCACTTACATGTCATACCAGTGTCTTTACACTCTTTGGTTAAGAGGACTACCAACCCATATGGCATACAACGATCTATACTTGATATAGCTATCATTCTAGTAATAGTATATCGTTTGGTCACAAACACGTTTAAGGACTAAATAATAAATTTTTTTTATCAATTTAAAAGAGTCCTAAGGACTTCATCACAATACAGGAGTTCATAAAAGAAGATATACAACTTGTGATGAAAAAGCTAAATAATTTTTATTAATTAAATTCATATACAATTATAAATATGAGCTCAACCATCAACAGACTGATAATTAATTTTGGGATATAATTTTCAATAGTCATGACTAGTTCTGGCCTCCAAAACTTCATCAAAAACTACCTCATAAATCTCTGCACCGTCAGGATCGAGCTCACGAATCTCCACCCCCTGAGACCTGCATTGGAGGCAGAAACCTCCATGTTGCCTTCAAACGAGAGGTTGGAAAGATCAAGCTCGGGAAACACTACTCTAATTTGATTCCTACACATCCAAAAGCTAGCCGTGTAATTCGCATCGAACATACGTCGAACTGTATCATCCAGAGATGTAGGGTCGACTAGTCCTTATCTGACCAGGCTCTGGGATCTTTTGACCACTGGCCGACTTTCCTTCGCTCTGTATTTGGTAACCGCATTCCCGAAATGCTCAAGTCTAGAGATTTTCTCTCAAGAACATGAAGATTTTTTTGGAGCTGCATCACGTGATCAGCAAAATGACACCTAGCCTCTTTGACAGCAATCTCCGATGACTCCAGTTCTAAAATCCTTTCCTGAGCCCAGTGGAGCTAACTTCAATGATGGAGCTATTTGGCAATGGCACCCCAAGTGGCTTCCTCGGTGAGTCTCGACAGCTTCGTAGATTCAGTGGCCAGCCGAGCCTTCTCTGTAGAATGCGCCTTGTTATTTTGATGAATGGTCAACCTCAACTGACTGATTTTCGCTGAAGTCTCATCGAGTGCCTTCTTGATCTTCAACAGCTTCTTTTGGATAGTAGCTTTCTTGTTTAATTCCTTGACCCTCTTCTCTAGGTCACTTATGCAGGACCTAATCCTTACAGCAGAAGCCATCGATAAGGGCTCGATGACACAAGTTAAAGGAATATAATCGTCGAGGACACGCTAACATGACTGAACAAACAAAAGAAGGATAGCATAAATTTAAAAGGGGACAAAACTTCATTTTACTGATAATGACTTTTTTACAGAAAGAAAAGAAAGAAAAAGTATAAGACATCTCATCCTTCGACCTCACCTTGAAGATCGAAGGAGCTTGGTACGGCTCCCGATGGACCTGAGCATGCTTCAATTGGAGGAATCATCCCCAAAGCTGATGTATCGGTGGTAGCCATCCCACCAGCTTCCTTTTCCTCTTCATCCTCATCCAAGAAGGAGAGGTTGGCTTCAGGGATTTAAGCAGCAACTTAATGGTGGTAGTCCTTAAATCCGATCTCGTACCCCGCATTGAAGGACTCCTAACTGAACGCAACCATGGTGTCATGAAATTCTTCTGATGTCTTGAAGCTATCAACCGCCTAAGCCTTCTCCCACTCAAAGTTTGTTGAAATCTTAAAAGCCTCCATGGCCAATCGATAGGCCTCAGCAATTTTTCCCTCAGCCTCCTACTTGGCCTTGATGATCCGATCCTCGGCCTTCTTCTTGACCTCTATGACCTTGGCAGTGACCTCTTGTAGCTCCTCCCCTTTCGGACAAGATCAATAGTAGTTTTATTCAGAGACTCTTTCAAACTATTGACCTCTCCTCGGGCCATCTTGGCTTGTGTGCCGTGCCTCCACGATGTCAGATTCAACCTTCAGGCATAGATTCCTCATCATCTCTACTTTGCATGCGCAGTTCAAAAGAACGACCAAGAAATGAAGCATTTGCACAAAAGCCATGTTAGAAAAAGAGATGAAGAGGAGAAAATGAGCAAAGGAATAAGAAAAAGAGCAAGAAAAGTATCTGGCGAATGGTAGTCACAGAATATCATTGTAGGTCATCAAAGTCCATGCCACTGATTCCCCTCAGCTCCACTGAAAGAATTGTCCTCTCAATCAACTCCTTAACAACCTTCCAATCATCAAAAGTCGTATTCTTGGAGATGGAAGAATGCGAGCATCTGGATCGACTTGACCGTCCGAGGGAGGCAATCTACTTGAGCCTGCAGCTGCAGACGGTCAGACCCTAACTCTGCAGGGAGATACAAGAGAAGTCGACATAGGAGCTATGGGTGGTAGAGACACTTGCTCCTGAGTGGTGAAGATGGGGCCATGAAAATGGGAGCCGTGACTGACAAAGACCGATCTGGAGGGTAGCAGTCGCCAGCATGACTGTGGCCTCAATCGCTAAGGTCTGCTCATCCGTAGCCTCTTGTCGATGGATCGTTGGTTTCTTAGGAGTGCCTTCTGATGTCGGAGCCTTCCTCTTCTTCGAAAGATTTCACTTCATTTTGATGAGATCCTCAGGCCTCATCTCTATGATCGATAAAACTCGATCAGAATTGGAGAAAGAAAGAAATAAAAAATGTTGCTGCAAAAATTCGCCGGCGTCGGAGATGCTGGAGTCGATGGTGCCGCGGTCGCCGTCGGGACCTGCAAAAGAAGTCTAAACCAGAGGTGGGGTTGCTCCGGCAAGACCCTCCGACGCTCAAGTCAGTTCTCTGCCTCAACAAGAATGGAGTGCTCGAACGGAGATTTTAGCAGAGTTTTAGCTAGAGACTAGAGCTTAGAGAATAACGTATCTGGGTGCCTATTTATAGGCAGAGGGCATCACAGACTTGATGGCGACGCC